>PVKN010028788.1:0-13156 GCA_004027915.1 Capromys pilorides
GAGGAGAAGAAGGAGGAGAAGAAGGAGAAGGAGAAGGAGAAGAAGAGGAAGAAGAAGAAGAGGAGGAAGAGGAAGAGGAGGAAGAGGAAGAGGAGGAAGAGGAGGAAGAGGAAGAGGAAGAGAAGAGGAAGACGACGACGACGACAGAGTCCCAGGGCTTGGGTGTCAGCAGAGGTTGTGTTAGGAATCTGAAAATCAGCATAAAGAAAACAAAACAGGGTTGAAGACAGATGTGAAGTTTGGGAAATATTACAAACAACAGAAATGGTGTTAAACACGGCTGAGATGGATCAATTGGATGTTTTATAAGGTTCCTCAAGAAATTCCAGTAGAATTCAGGTTAGCTGTTGAGCTGGGGATCATTCATTACGATATGCAAAGCCATGCCATGGGGCCTCCAACGTACCTCCAGGTTACAGACGTTTACAGAATCAGGGCACGAACAAGAAGCTGCCTTCGGCGAACAAGCTTTGGTGCGGTACAGGTGATGCTGACCACCAGGGCTTATTCAAGTTGTTAGGCAAGTGGTGTTTAAGACCGACACCTGCCACGTAGCGTTAGCAACGGCATGTGCTAATGTCTCCCAAGCACCTAGCATAGGCCCCAGTACTTAGGAAATACATAATGAATGGTAGCTCGTGTCATCTGAAAGTGACTGTCATTGTTCCCCGCCACTGTCTGCATGAGCACAGGGCCCTGTATGCTTACTGAGCCCCCTGCCTGCTAGGCGGTCACCGCTTGGCCTCCCACACCAACGTGGAACAGCCTTCCATGGGGCAAGCCCCATGTTTTTCTAAATATCTTAGTAAAAAAAAAAAAAAGAAAGTGAAACAAAAACACATGTCATTCTAAGGCATGTTACTGGGATCTGATGCTTTCTGTCTGATTTTGTCCACCTTGCTTCTGCCAGAGAATGAAAACCCCTTTAATGGCAAGAGAATCACATTTCTGAGGACCACCTCCAGGCCCCAGCAGCCCCCCTCAAGCACGTCCCAGCCTTGGAATGCCTTTGGTCAAGTGGAATGGACAGAATGCGGGTGAGTCACTTTGCACGTAGCTGGATTTCCTGTTAACATCCATCGCACTGGCTCCAGCCCATCATCCTCCATCCTACAGTTAACACCAGTTAACAGTGCTCTCAACACACTGTCTACAGTGTCCTTAGCTGCATACACACGAGCCGGCATGTTCGCGTCCTCCAGAGCGCTGGAGATGGGAAATGTTCAAAGAGGAGCACAGAGTGAGGAGGTAAGAGATCCACCCCCTCACCTCTCACCTACTGACTGCTGGCTGCCGTGTGTGCCTGGCAGATCGCCGGCCGTCCTGGAGCCTGACTTTGTTTAGCTGCAAAACAAGATGGATAAAAATGTCTTCCACATAGCTTTGTTGGCCAAACTAAAAGACGCAAGGTGTGGGAAAGTTCTTTGAAATGGCAAACATACTGACTGAGCTCTTGTCCTGTTACGCATTCAGGAATCTTCCAGCCAGAGGGTGTCGTGGTCACTGAGCCTGGGCTCCCTCTGACCACTGTTCACCCACAGAGGTTCTGAAACTGAAGGAATAAAGAGGATGGAGGACGAGAGGGAACCGGGTGGGGAAAGAGCAGTTGGCGACAAAGAAAGAAAAATCTAAACTTTTGCTAATACCAAGCTCTCTGCCCCCATGCCTGGAAGCACACAAGCGAACAGGGAAGAAGGTGACCCAGGACCAGCTGGGGACCTCGCCAAGGAAGAAGTGGACAATGCTGCTTTCAGCTGCTCTGCAGCCACCAGCACTCAGGCCTGGGGCTGCTGGGACAAAGGATCCAGGGTCCAGCCTGAAGACCCAACCTCAAGGTCAAAGGTCAGCTCCTCCTCGGTGTGAAGCCAGAGCAGAAAGGAGCTGCTGCTTAGGATCTTTGTTTCTTTGTTTTGAATTAATTAGTCTGTTGTTCACTCATCAGAGCAGAGCAGAAAGCTTTTCTCCAGTTTTTTCCAAATCCAGCTCCTCCACATAAACCCACATTAGTGAAAACAAAATAAAATCTGTGGTTCTGGCTCAGTGCCTTCCTCACATGGTCACATTGGCCTTTGAAGAACTCCTTTAGAAAAAAAAAAGTTTATTGAGTGACTGCTATTCATTCAACAAACACGCCAGGAGTGTCTACTATGCCTCTGCTCCTGTGTTTGGTGTTGGGAACACAGAGATGAATAAGCCCAGAGCTGGTATTCAAGAAGTTCAATGAGAGAGGTCAGAGGTCAACATGGGTCAAGATGGCGCCTGACAGAAATGAGAATAGCCATGAGGATTTCTGGGGAGAGGGGCCCAGGCAGTCTGGAAGAGAAGAGAACAAATCTTCAGACAGGCCTAGGTGGGGCTTCTCACGGTGACATTGTCTCATGTGGCCTTCTAGGGCTGAGCATCTTGGGTGTGCAATTATGCTCATTTGTTACAGTGATAGCAAGGAGTGAGGGACCTAGGCCAGGGTGCCGGGCACTGTCCTTGTAGCACCCCAGCCTACTCAGGTGAGAGGAGATCTGAGACCGAGGCCCCCAGTGCCTCGGTTTGCTGATGTTCCAGCCCAGGGAGGTCAGAGCTGGAGCTGAGGTAAGACGGAAAGGGAGAGGCGAAGACCCCACAATGGACGCATGGAGATGTGCTTGCGGCTTTCAAAGCCGGAGAAGAGGGCAAGCTGACATCTGGAGACAGTGGGCCCCATCCATCCTTTGTGACTCCGTGTCCATGCTGCAGACCTGCCCTCGGGTGCACTTTTGTGGCTCTGAGGGCAGGATCTGGGCTTTAGATAATAATTGCATAGATTTGCTTGGTAAACACAGGGTAACCATAAGATAATGATACGTTCTTGTGGAGATGGGGCTCCATAATTGCCTTCGGTGGCCCCAAAGTATTATTTAACACATATTCTGGTTTATAAGACAGAAATAATGATGAATTTGCTTGTAATTACACAGCCTTTACCCACTACATATCCTGCCAGTAGCCGGTACTTAGCCCGTCATTTGGGGCTGGCCGTTGCTTTGGTAAATAAGAAGTTCGTCTAGTACTGGCCTCTAGGCACATAAAGCGCTATTAAAACACCATTAGTGACATTTTTCCAAAGGGTAAATACACACGTCTGTGTAAGGAGCCAACTTTCCTCAGGCTACATGCTTTATTTCTATCTTTCTGACAGGCGCCAGTCCTGATCTGAGCATCGGGCACTCTGAGCGGCTGCTTAGTGACCTACTGTGGCACAGGGACAGAAGGGCATCACAGCTGTTTCCAAGGTGAGGATGGTTCTGCAACTAAGTTCTGTGCCTGTGTAGGAGGGGCACCAGGCCTGGCTCTGCCACCCTGCAGAGGGTTAGGTCAGCAGATGGGGTGCCAGGGTGGGCCACAGCCTCCACGTGGTCCTACATGCAGCTCCTTAGGGTCCTCCTCAGGCGGGGTCTCAGAGCTTTCCCAAGGGCTGGAGCCTGGGATGCACACAGGAAAGAGCACACATACAGCAGCCGCTGAGCCAGGGACATGCAAGCCCAGAACCAGCCTCCCTGCCCTTGACAAGGGCCCATAGGAAGGCTGTCACCCTCGCCAGCCAGGAGGCAGTGATATGGGGACCCTGGCTTGGCTCTCGCTGCCTTTGGCTCAGACCGTGAAGCAGAAGCCCTCGACTCTTTGTAATCAGTAGGGGCCCAGGGAGAGCGTCCAGCCTTGATGGCTGGTGGGCAGGCCAGGGAGCGGCCCAGGTCCAAACACAGCCCTCATTGCCATTCCGGCCCTTTCAACCTAGCCCGTTTCAATGCCAAACACAAACTCCCTTCCAAATCCCAAATGCCAAGGCAGAAGGCCAGTCCCAGGGGCCCGTTTCTCCTCTAATGAACTCCAGGACTCTGGTTTGGGCTAAGAAATGGCTTGAGTTGGGTAGAGGCAGTCATTGGGAGGAGCTCAGGGCTGCAGCTGGAAAGCCTAGAAGCAAATCCCAGCCGCCTCACCGGTAGCGTGATCTTTGCAGCCCCCATCGTGGGTTCTGTTTCTTCACTGGTAAAACCATTAGCCCAGAAATTGGGCCTATCTGGTCCCTGCAGTCCCTACACCCCACCTGATGCCTGTCACCTTCTAAATCTCTAATCAGAATTTTAAATTGATTAAGACTAGGGACTCTGTCACATACTCGATGTGCATGAACCTGCCCATTACACACAGTGCAAAGCAGAGAACGATAATGTCAAATACCATGTAAATGGTATAGAAGATTCTGCTTGATGATCCACACAGCATATTCTCCTGTCCCTGGAGTGGTACCAAAACCAGTGATGTATGCTAACCCTCTGTGAAAATCCATATCGACCCCAAATGCTTCACAAGTAGAACTTCATTGTTGGCTTGTCTAAAAAGCTTTGATTCACTTTTGAGCAGGAAAAAGGGCCAATCCTGTTGCTTAATCACAAACTGGAGCCTCCAGGACTATCTATGTTAGGGACCACTAAGTCACCTTAGGTACCTACCGGCAACACCACCTAGCATGAGATGATCCCCCTGCTGTTCCCTGAGGCTGTGTGCTGAAGGAGTAAACCACCCCTTGCAAGAGCCTTGACATTTCTGTCTTCAGGTAATCACAAGGAAAAGTAATATCCAATCTGGGTGTGTTGACATCGATCCAAGTGAGGCTGAACTGCGTTCAACGGCATATGATATCATCTTGGTTCATTGAATAGAAAGAAGTTTTATATCTGAATTTTAAAGAACTTTCTGGGATACATTCAAATATTACTTTTTAAATACCGCTTTGTAAGTTATTTACAGGAATTTCCGAGGAAATTGCCAGTTTGACTGGATCTTTTGCCTGATGCTTCACCTTGAGCAGCTCCCCTGCAGCATTTGAGCTCTTTCTCCGAGTCATTTCCAGAGAACTGGAACATTAAGTGCCGTGAACCCAAAGCACTCGACAGAAATAGCTGTTATCCTGCTTGCGCCCTTTCTGTACAGCTACTCCTGTTGGTCAAGGTCAAGAGTCCCGATTATGATGCAGACCTCTCGGCTCCCGGCTCAAGTGCCGGCGCCTACGTGGTGATTTAATCCAACAAAAATCTGTCAAGTAATTAATAGGCAGTGAGCGTAGTGCTAGCCGTGTTGTGTGAAGAGAAGTGAAAGGCGCAGAGCACTGGTTACCAAGGCCAGCACGTGTCCCGCCAGCCCGAAGAGCTGCGGCTCTTGGTGTTCTGCCGAACGTGGGTGATGGATATGAATCCCTTACACAGCTATGATGTGCTGCAATGGTGAGGAGGAGGAGCACAGACTGGCCCGCCCCAGAGAGCCTGTGAGGTCAGAGCTGTAGGCGGAGCCCCATTGTGACTGCTGGCATTCCAGTCCCACCCCGGCCACTCAAGCTTGTGTCCTAAGATTCCAAGTTTCTTTGAAGAAAGATTACCTTCCCTGGGATTACTGGGAACATGTGACCCAAGCCCAAGAAATAATGGACATCCACCCCTGATGCCAGTAATGAACTCATGTGTGAACACATATGTGTTTCAAGGTGGCTAATGCATGCCCATGCCCAGGACCACAGACGAGGAAAGGAGAATCTCCTAGGGCAAGGGTGTTAGGCGAGCCCATCAGCGGCCTGCTCAGAACTGAAGCCAACATAGAAAAAAACAGAGTCTTGACCCAGAGAAATAGCCTAACTCCAGGTCTCAGGGGAAAAAAAAAAAAGTCAATTGAACTCCTGAATCCAGCTACAAACTAACTTCAAAATCCCATAGTCCTAGATTTTAAGCTACATTATGCAATTTTTTGCTCAGTAGTTTTGTGCTGAAAGCCAACAGAAGTTGAGCTTCTCTGTTTGCTGTGGGAAAAGTCTAAACAAATTAGAAGGCCATTTAAAGGTGGTGACCAGAGAGGTGGAGAACGAACAGAGAAAGCAAAGCCTTGGTGGAAGGGACCGGGGCCTTTAGATTCTCAGCCACAGACACGAGGAACCATGGGGAATCAGGAGGGACGCATATTAGGAAACCACCAAGAGACAGCAAGAGGGATTTGGAGCTTGCACTTCCGTGACCCGCCGTCCAGAGCCGCGAGTGCGGAAGTGCCTGTCTAGACCCTACCAGGCAGCTCCTGAGCTGGCCGGCTGCTGTTCTCCAGCGCAGGGAAACCCCCACCGGGGCCAGATGCTGCACATCTGTGGTTTGCATTCTTCCTTTAAAGAATCACAGGGATTCTTCTCCGGGCAGCCTTGCATTCTCCCCGGCTGCGGTCAGGAGGGGCGCCGCGCTTCTCCAGCGAGTTTCAGCCGACAGCCTGCTCTGGGGCATGTCTTTCAGAGAAGCTGATTCATCTCCTCTGCCGGCTGCTTTGGGGGATGCACACCTGTGTCCCAGGATGACTTCAGAAGGAGAGGAGACAAAGACTGCGGTGGGCGCCAGCTGCAAGGGCAGACGGCAGGGTGGACACGAGGCTGCCATGCCTGATGGGCAGTTGGGCCCTGGGAACCCCGAGCAGGGGGCTGTTGCTCTGAGTTCTGCCCCCACACGCAGCTTGGGCTGGGGCAGCCCGGCATCTGGGCCCGGTTGGCTCCCTCACGATCCTCTCCGCCATCCACACGCTGCATTCTTCAGACGCTGCCAAATGCAAGATGTTCAAAGATGCTTTGCTGGCAAGGGAGCAAAAAGGGCAAGGTGCAGACACACCGTGCCCACATGGGACGGCTGAGAATTCGCCTCTACGTGCTCAGTGGGAGGAAGTGAGAGTCAGGAAGCAAAGAGAACGACGGAAAGTGAACGCAGCCTTGACCCTCCTCCCACTCCAGAGCAGATGCCTAGGAGAGCGTGTCAGAAGGTGCCCGTGATCCAGGGCCTCTCATGGTGTGCATCTCACCCTGCTGAGCGCATGGATGGGATCAAGCAGAGCTGGCTGCAGGAGCAAACAGCGCCGACACCTACGTGGCCCAGCACACCAAAGGCTGGCTATTTGCTCAGTGTCACAACATGACATGAATCAGACACTGTCCTTGGTGGCCATCCTCTAAGCACTGACTCAGGAGCCAATGTCTTCGATCTGTGGCCCTGCAGGAATGGCTCCCCAGCTGCTTGGGCGCACCCTTAGCGTTACCACTTGTGGAAGAGAGAGAAGCAGAGCTAGAACTCAACGCAGCCTCACGCAAAAATTTCTGCAAACTTCCTGGAACCCGGGGGCTGGGGCCCTGCAGAGTTGCCCCGAGTTCCCAAACATGTGGATTCCACAAGTGTCATAGTGCGACTGTACACACAGGTCACTTAGTAGTTGTCACATAGTCAGACCCCAGGAGAGGGACAGCAACGGTCTGCAACGCTCCATTCAGAGCAAATATGCGGTATGGGCAGTCAGAGCCTTGCCGTGGGGGCTTTGCACAAGTCGCTGCGTCTCCCGGGCCTTGGTTAGGTCTTGTATGAGAACGAGGCTAATCAGACGGTCCCCCGGCATGAGCGCTGGGCATGAGCAAGAGTTCCTGTGACTCTCATAATTAAAAGTAAACACAAAATGATAGCAACACTTACCTGACGGGATGGTTGGGAGAGTAAAGTTTATGTCAACAGAGATGGGTCGTGGCAGAGTTGCAGGCTCTGGAGAAGCAAACATGAATAAGATATTGTACTCCTTATCTGATGCCCCCGAGCTGGGAGACTTCAAACAACAACAATTCTATTTTCCACGGTTCTGGGGGCCGCCCAGGTGGTTCTGCTGGTTTTGCCTGGGCTCCCTCACACAGCTGTGAGCTTGTGGGCCCGGCTCATCTGGGACAACTGGGAGGCCGTGTTCATGAGAGGGCCCCAGGGCACAAACACTCACTGGGGCTCAGTGTTCCCTGCTGCCAGAGTCCCATGGGCTGAGGCATGTCACCAGTCCAGAGATCGCAGAAGAAGAGAAATACCAGGAGGAGGGCTCCTTGGGGGCCATCGTTACCACAACTTGTCTCAAGAATCTTACCTATCCTACAGGAAGGTTCTGTGAAATGTTTGCCTTGCCTCCTCCAGGCTTGCCACACCATAGAGCCCACTTCTCTGGCACATCCTGAGGAACCATTTCTAGAACCTCCTGGTGAGCTTAGGACTGGTCAGTCTGACTTTCCACTCTGGACACCAAGAATCATAAGAGCCATCCAACATCAGTAGATCATTCCTGTCCACATCCCATTGTCCACAATCTAGTCACATGGCCCAAGTACAGCTGCAAAGGAGGCTGGGAAATGCAATCTTCTGGCAAAGCCCAGAAGTAGGGAAGGGCCTAGTTTCCGCAGGATGTTGGTGGTGTTTCTGCCTTCTCAGTGGCCCTGGTGCTCTAGGAAGTTCTCAGAAGGTCCTGCTTTGCCTTTTGGTATGTCCGTGTAGTTATGGTGGAAATGGTGGGAACTCTTGGTGAGCCTGATGACCAGGCTGGAATAAGATGAGTCCAAGAGCAGCCAGAGATTGTACCAGGGTCCCAAACTCCTGGGCATGCACCACTCCAGTGAATGCCAATGGTACCACCCATCAGGGTACATCTCCACTTGCCTTTTGAGAGAACAATATGGAGAACAATCATTCTTGCTGTGTTAATATTTTCAAGTATGAAAACCTAAAGCCTTTCCCTTCTTCCTCTGGTGCCCTAAAAGAAACAGAATGTAGGTGATGTGAAGTGGCCCAACCCAGCTGGCCAGGAATGGCAAGATGTCAAACAAATAGCAGAGTCAAGCACTTTTTAAAAGACAACCAGGAAAGACTTCTTCAGAGAGGTGGGCCTTGCACGATGGGCAGACATTGACTGAGGAGCTGATTTTGGGGTGTGGACACCAGCACTTTATTTGTTGTCCTCCTGCCTTGAGGATTTCTGTGTAGCCCTGTGGTTCCTTACTCTGTGGCCATTTCTCACTAATAATCTGTCTGGGAGTCTGAAATCTTGCTGCCTATCATTCCCCTGGCCCACAGTGACCACCTGGTTGGCCTGGCATCATCCTCCACAGCCCAGGCCAGGGCATAGAGGTGAGCCCATTTCATGAGAAACTGTGGAGACCATTTTCAAAGGTTCCATAGCTCCGTGTTTCAAATCCCGCCCTTGGTGGGTGGGCCACCTGGAACTTTGTATGCTGATAGGCACGACAGTGGACCAGGACATGTCAGAACTCACCGTGGGTCACAAGGGTAAGAGCTCTGTAGGGTTGTTTCTGTCACATTTCTATGACTGTGGAGCTCACAGTCCAAAACATTTCAGGTCATCGCCCGGGATGGACTTCAGTCAGATTTCTTCTCTAGCTGTGTTGCTGTGATTGCACAGGTGTCCTGGATTGATTCAGACAATTTAACTGCTATGGTCACGTCACCTTTGGGGACAGGCCCAATGTCACATAGTACCAAGTCTGATGAGGGTGGCAGATAAGGACACACTGTGCTTTCAGGAGCCTCCCTTTCTGCCAGGCAGCTCTTGGCTGCATGCTCCACCATGGCTTTGACTACACCTTTATAAAAGACACTCTAGGAAGAGGACTTCCAGAGCTGCTTCAGAGAGTGGCATGATTGGTGGGACAGGTGCGCTCAACGTGACAGGGAGGATTTGGGTGAGTAGAATTCGTGGCAACGTGGATGCTGCTGTGATGAAGACTTTAGACATTCTCTGTACATTCTGATCACACCTCCTGTAATGCTCCTCTTACTCCTGTCCCTTCGTAGCCACACAGAGCAAACAAAACCAGAACCCAGCCAGCTGATGTGCAAAGCTGTTGCACAGGCCCTGGGGATTGCCGACCTCTAAGCACGCGAAGGCTTCCACTGAGTCCTTGAAAATGCCTTGGCTGTGATGTCCATCACTTTGAACTGTCTCTGGGACACAAATGGATCACACGGAAGTTCTATCCATGAGGGGGTGAACCTGTCTTCAGCTGCTACATCGAACTTCCAGGTTTACAGGTCGCTGAGAACGCAGCAGGCTAAGAGATACTCAGGCCTCCGGTTCCTGGGCCAAGATCCTAGGAGCCAGCACCTCCCACTCTTGGAAATCTACAGCCTGGGATAGACCCCAGGCTGCCCAATGACGCCCAGCAAGTCCAGCAGCCTCGCCTTGAGCCACTCACTGTGGGAGGTCAGCTTCCTTCTTTCCTAAGAATCCAACACTTGATTTCCTTGTAAGATGCAGCTGTTTTCTGCAGGCGCCTACTGGGATGTGATCCCCGTTGCCTGAGAAATGCAGCCCCAGACCACTGGCCAAGCTGTGGCTCAGAGACAAGCCTGTTCCCTCTGCTTCTGTCTCTTCCAAGGCTCTGATGGCCTGGCCATCCTGGTCCTGCAGCCTGGGCCTGGGTGACATTTCCAGTTGCTTCTCCTGGCTAACAGAAAATGGGGGGCCTAGGAGAAGCTCCCACAGAACGCTGACCCAGGGATACCACCGTTGTCCTTGGCGCCCCGCCCACCCACAACTTTCCCAGCAATTTCACCGCTGCCGCACCTTAAAACCACCCAGCAAGTATGGTGGGGGGAGGCTCTGGTCCTCCCCTGAAACCAGAGCTTGGGGAGGCCAAGAGTGAGCTGTGACTCAGTGTTTATCCCTGACATCTTGTGTGTGCAGCTCAGCCCCAATAGCCAGGGAAGGTTGATGAGCCAGGGACCCTCCAGCTGGAGGGAGCTGTTCCTGAGGGAGGTAGCCCTGGATGTGGGAGGCAGCCCTGGACATGGGAGGCAGGGAGTCGAGGGACACCAGCAGGCCTCGCGCCAGACCCACCAGGACACTTCGGCAACCCAAGAGCCCCTTCCCTGTCAGTGTCTTAATGGGAGCACAGACCATGCAAGGTCTCCTGGGGCCCAATGTGGGAAAGAAGCTAGACAGAAAGAATGGCTAGCCACCGTGGGTCCCACCAGAATCCCTTCCCCAAGATGCTTGGGGGCAGCCAGGGGTGACACCCACATCTTGGCTCTCCAGAGATGGGAAATGAACATGAGAAACATCTGCTCCTCTTCATGGGAGCCTCCTTTTCTTTCCACATTTGTGAAAAACGTATGTGGTGTCAGAGCTCAGACCCCAATCCAGAGACCACTGGCCGGGTACACCATGCACTCTGAAGAGGACTCAGCCAAACACACCCGGCAGATGCCACCACCCTCTCATCTGCCACATGGTGCCAGCTCGGAAGATTTGACTCTTCCCCTCTTGTCTTGGAGCCTGCCAAGCCCCAGGCCATGCCCTCCACCTGTACCTTATCTCACACAGAGCCCAGACTCAGCAAGTCATAAATAACGATAAAATAACGAGGATTCAGAGGATGCTGCTGGCCCAATAAATCAGGCTAATTAGACATCTTCCAGCTCTAACCAAAGGGAATGGTCACGGCAGGAACAGCTGTTCCCTGCTGGTGTGCACTTGACCAATCTCAGCCCCAGAGCCACCGGAACTATGGTCTCCCCGTGCTCAGAAAAGTTGAACTCTCCTCACTCAGCATGGTCTCTTATCTCCCAGCCTTGAGTCGCATCAGCCCCCAGGCTTCTTGGGAGGTCAGGGGGTTCCTGATGCTAGTGATTAAGAAGTCTCCTTAGGCACAGTCTGCTGATTCAGAGTGACAAGAGAGACAGTAAGACTCAGGCGAGGAGTGCCAACAACACTGCCCTGGCCTTGGAAGGACAGGTCCCTCTCCGGGTCACAGCAGGAGAGAAGGGCCCATGCCAGCCTACCCTCACCTGACATTACTGTGCATGTTTGACAGGCAAACCCTATGGGAAGGGAGCTCTTGGCCTCAGGGCCAGGACCGTGCCTGACACATAGCCATTGGCCAGTGAATGTTCCTTCAGACATGGACGGATGTTGAATGAAACTCTGATCAGATCATCAGTGGAATGGCAAGTGAGGGCTAAGCATAGGAGCACCACGGGCACAGGCAACAAAGTGCACAGCCTCACACACCAAGGGGCCCAGGAGGCCTGTGAGCAACAGGGTTGTGACAGCGCCCTCGCGCTGTCTTTATAAGCTTCTTTGTGGTGGATGCTTATCACACCTGTTCCCAGCTCCAAGATGGCAGAACTCAGGAGTTAGATAAGAGCAGATCGAGACTCAGAATCAGATCCGCCTGCCTATGGAGACCAGGACACTTCCTGCAGTCATTATTTCAGTTACGCATGTATCGTATTGAAACACTATCACTTGGCTTCCCTTGGCTGCCCCATCATGGTCACTAGATCAGGCCCTCCGACTGCCTCCTCGTCCTCTGCGAGAACTTGGCCCCAGAGCTCCACGTCCTATATACACAGCAATTGTCCATACAGTGAACTGACTCACGTGATCATCGGAACATTTCCATTGCTGCCACTCAGAGAAAGAAAGGACAAGACAGACAGAGGTGTCAGAGTGGCCCTGCCTGGAAGGACACCTCTCTTTCACAGGGTCAGGTTTAATTGCTCTTAATATTTTCAGTTGTTGAGCCGGGCGTGGTGGTGCACGCTTGTAATCTCAGCACTTAGAAGGCTGAAGCAGGAGGATCAATGTGAGTTCGAGACCAACCTGGGCTACAAAAGTGAGCTCCAGGCCAGCCTGAACTGCACAGCGAGAACTTGTCTCAAAAAGACCAAAAATAAATAAATAAATTATACATATATATATATATATATATATATATATATATATATATATAATCAGTTGTTTACAAAGATTTTGCACCACACTCACTGCATGAATTCAGAAGATGAGTGACTCGCACCCTGGGGTCTCATGGTACTACGCTGAGTCATCCTGAATGCTATTGCTGAGGTTTGAATGTCCCTTTCAAAGTTCATGTTATAATTTAATAGCCTTCGTGATGGACTTGGGGGTGAAAACTCCAGGAGGAGCCCAGACCCCAAGCCATGAATTGTTCTGGTTGTCACAGGAGCGCATCAGTTACCCAGATGCCAGGTTTCTGATTCTTAAAATGAGTGAGCTGAGCCCAGCTTTCTCTGCCTGTCTCACACACACCCCCTTGTTCTTTCTCGCTATTAAGATAATGCCCAAGAGCCGCATCTGCGCGCCTTGCTTTCCCATTGTCTTGCTTCCAGAGCCCTAAGCTAGACAAGCCCACTCCGTGGACACCACGTTGAAACAACAAAAAACAGACCAAGTTGTTTTGACTAAGATTTTTAAAATTTTTGATAGATAAGCACCTTGTGTGATGTGAACCGCACAGAAAATGCCCCAAAACTCCATGGAATAAATAATC
>PVKN010028789.1:0-13157 GCA_004027915.1 Capromys pilorides
ACGCACATGAAGAGCTTGGGAAATGGCAAACCACAGCCAGGAACCCCAAAAAAGTACTGCTCCCTCATGACCTGGCAGAAGAGGCTGCTCCCAGTGTGAAGGAGATCCCTCCATAGGACACAGCTCAGGGTGTCCTTGTAGCCGATGAGGACTTGGGGAGGCATGCCTGGAATGCATGCATTCCACCCACCACATCTAGCCCTGGAGATGTGGACTCACTGGGAGAGGGGGAAATGGCCCTGTGAAGCTTTGATGTGTTGCGGAATCCTAATCCCAGTACTCTAAGCACTCAACAGGGTTTATAGGTGGAGATTATCTGTGGGTCTCCCTCATGTGCCCCAGGAGGTCAGGTCAGGTGAGAGCAGGGCCAGGTTCCTGAGGTTGTGCTGCAAGACTGGGCACAGGGAGAAGCTATGCACACATCTTTGGGTGACTTATGCCCTTCTGTGTTCATATTCCTCCACAGAGACAGATAAGTGAGTCAAGGGAAGAATCTATATTATCAAAGGCTCTGGAAAGAGTGCCTGGGACCCATTGAAGGCAGCATAGGCACCTGCTACTGTGACTCTAGCCACCCAAAAGCTCTTTCACCCCAAGAAGTCCCTGTGAACTCCCAACCTTAACTACTTTGGGATTTTCAGCAAGTCTTTTTCCTCTATGGTCATCCTCCCAATGGCCATCGTTGCCTGTGACCAGAGCCACCTGCACTTGGATCACCTTCTTCCCTAATCTCAGAACGCAGAGTACAGCCTGTTTGTCCAAACGGGCTTGGTTCTTAAAAGGCCAGAAGAGAAAGAAAGAAAGAAAGAAAGAAAGAAAGAAAGAAAGAAAGGACTACAGAGCAGAATACATCCTAGGTAATCAGATCTGTTTTTCTGGGAAGTGTGACCTGCCTTTTCCTTTTCTGTTCAATTTTTACTCTGTCACACAAGCACTTTGGGGAACCCTTCAAGCCAAACACCCAGGGAGCAGGGCACTTGCTACAGCAAATGTTAGTGCCAGTGTCTGAAGAAAAACAAGCTCAAGTCACAGCTCTGGGGCAGGGAGCGGTCAGTGCAGGCTGACATGGGTGGAGGGACACTGCTCCGTTCCAACAGGACAATGTGGAACCCATTATCATTCCGGCAGCAGGGAAAGCGTACCAGCAAACCTCGTACATGTGTGCATTATGTCCCTCTTCCTTAAATCCTAAGTTTGCAGCTTCAGCCAGAACCTAGCATTGCATACAAACATAAGTCAGTCAGGTGTCATTCTGCCCGCTTGGTGTCTGGAGAGGGAACAGACTCCCAGCGGGACTGAAGGCTGGCTCCCCTCTGGAATGCACCAGAGGTGGCACCTGTAATCAAATTCTTTTTGGCAATTCAGATTAAAGAAACACTTGACAGGCGACAGGGGCTGGGCAGGCAGTTCTGCAGCCCTCTAAAGCCCCACCCACTGGCTCCCCTGGGACAGGAGCCGGTCCACCCTACGGCCAGAGCTCCAGCTCAGCATCTGTCTCCTGAGACGCAGTCCCTGTTAGGGGGCTGGAAGCGGAACAGAAATAGCTGGGAAACAATGCCTGTCTCGGGTGCAAGAGTGGGGAACGTGCCGCGGGGTGGGCGGGAGGCGGGAAAGCACGGGACGTCGCGCGCCAGGAGGTCCCTCCAAGACCCAGCCAAGGAAATCGAAGTCTGGGAGTCCCCAGAACAAGGGGCGGACCCGGGATCGAGCCTGGGAAGTCCTGCGGGCCAGTCCACTCCAGATCACAGGCCTTGAGGGGCAGCCCCTAGGGTCCAAGAGCCAGCCGGTTTCCATGGCAACCGAACAAGCCTGCCCCCTCTGGCCTGCCCGAGTGCACCACGGGGAAAACGCCCCGCGCGGCCCCGCGGTCTCGCGCGCGCGCGCTCACTGCCCCCTCGGCCGCAGCCTCCGAGCCCCGGGACCCTGAAGCCGCCAAGAAGCCCCGCCCGGGCAACTCTCGCATCCGCCGCCCCTCCTCAGGCGTCCCACACTCACCTCCAGCCGCAGCCAGCCGTAGCCGCCGCCTTCCCGCGCGGCTCCCACGCTCGCCGTTAGCCGATGCCCGAGATCAGCGCGCGCCGCGGCGCCTCCTGCCGGCTGCGCAATGAGATGGGCGGGGCCTCGATGGGGAGGGGCCTCGATGGGAGGGGTCTCTCGGAAGGCTTGGCTAGGAGAGGTAGGGCGGTGAGCAGGCATTTGGATGCCCAATAGGCAAAAACGGCGCCTCGAGGGGGCGGGGCCTTGTTGGAAGGGAGGGACTGGTTCTAAACCGAGGCCGCACGTGTCAGTTCCAAGCTCTGAGGTAGCGTGGCCTATGTTTCCGTTTTCCATGTTTTAGTAGCCCAGAGAGTGCAAGATGTAAGTGGCTGCGTAATTGTGCACCTCAATTTATGAGCATCTAAGTCATTGAAAGGGAACAAGGATAAAGAGTTTTGACCCTAGCCGGGCGTGGTGACTCATGCCTATAATCCCAGCGCTTGGGAGGCTGAAGCAGAAGGATCGGTGCGAGTTCGAGACCAGCCTGGACTACAAAAGTGAGCTCAAGGCCAGCCTTAACTGCATAGTGAGAACTTGTGTTAAAAAGACAAAAAAAAAAAAAAAAGACTAATCATATGGTCACACATTAGTCCTAAACACAGCAGAACTGGGCTAGGTTGGCTGTGGGATTTTGGACTAACTGCCCTCCCCTCCCTTGTAATTTCTTTTCTTAAAAAAACAAAAAACAAACAAATCACTAAAGTCTTGTAATCCTAGCGCTTTGGGAGCCTAAAACAGGAGGATCACAAGTTCAAATCCCTCTGGGCAAGCAACCTAGTGACATTCTGCCTCAAAACAGAGAAGAGTACTGGGAATGAACTCAGTGAGGAGGCTCTGGGTTCACTCTCCAGTACTGAAAACATAAAAGACAACTCCTGTCCGTAGCCCTTGGACTAGAGTTTACTTGCTTTTTACAGGGGTTTTTAGACCTGGAGTATGGTATGGCCTCCAATTCCAAAATTAGAATTCAAGCCTGAGTTGCATATTTCATTCACAGTACTGGGAGTGTAATATTTTATAGTGATGATTCATTCATATTCAAGGTGAGGGGAGAGAGGGACTGGCCTATGTGTACTGCCTACACTATGCCGGGCATTGTGCCAGGGCCTTCAGTGCTCACATCAATGCTATGAAGCACATTTACTCTTGTGGAGTTTTCTTTCTCTCCTTTGGTTTTTTGTTGTTGTTGTTGTTGTTGTTGTTGTTGTTGTTTTTGTTTTTGTTTTTATGGGGCTGGGGCTCGAACTCACAACCTTACACTTGCCAGGCTGGCATTTGTGCCACAGACCTATCTCCCCAGCCCCAAAGCACATTTACTCTTGATTCAGATGAGAAAATGGGCTTGAAGAAGTCCAATTGTTGACATCTGAGCCAAGACTTGGCTTGTGTAAAATAATACTGCCATGAATCTTTACAGGAGTCTCATGAATGCCCACCTCCCTGCTAACCAGTAAATACAAAGACTGATTTAAAAAACACACAGTGAGTGTTTAAATGAATATTTGCTACAGTAAAAGACATATTGCCACAAGTCACTGTCAAAGTCCTCCCTTCACTTCAAACACACTCCTCTCATCATCCTTACCCCTTTCTGCAGCAGTTCCGAAAGTCTTCTTTCAGTCAAAACTACAGCGAATGCCAGTGCCAAGTGCCACCCAACAGAAATTCAGGCTTGTAAAAACACAACAGTGAGCCCTCATGCGCTTCATTCACCAAATCCAGCACTGTGTGACTTCTGGCTCTTCCCCAAGCTCAAAATGACCAGTGTACAGCAAGGTTTTGAACTGATTCAGGACACTGAGGCAATCGCAACAGTGCAAGACACTCATAAAAAGGGTGTCCAGAGCTGCATCAGAAAGTGGCAAGAATGACACAATCAATGTATTCAAAATGATGGGGAGAGGGCTGGGGAGATAGCTCAGTAGAATTAACACTTGCTTGGCAAGCACAAGGACCTGAGTTCAATCTCTGGTTCCACAAAAAAAAAAAAAAAGTGATGAGGAGAGATTTGAGGGGCGTTTGTGCCAATGTGATTTTATTGTGATGATTTTTGTATGTTTGTTTTTTGTTTTGTTTTTGGTGGGACTGGGGTTCAAACTCACGACCTTGCAGTTGCCAGGCAGGCACTTGTGCCACGGAACTATATCCCCAGCCCCTTGTGATGATTTTTAAATTCAAACACACATCATATATTTTGATCACATTTCATCTTTCAATCCTATTTCACATGAATGATGGTGATTAAAAAAGGGGGGAGTGGGGAGATAGTTCAGGGGCCCAAGTGCCTGCCTGGCAAGTGCAAGGTCCTGAGTTTGATCCCTAGTTCCACAAAAAAGAAAAAAAAAAAAAATTACCTGATCCAGAAGAAGAGCCTAGATTTTCCTCCTGAGATCATCTTCCCCATCACCAGGCTCATCTCTCAGGCTCCCTGAAGCCCTCTTTGGTAGTAGACAAACTATAGCCAGAAGGACAGATCTGGGTTGCTGTCTGTTTTTGTAAATGAAGTTTTACTGGCACATAGTTTCACTCTTTTATTTCCATATTGTCCAACTTTTTTCATGCAACACAGAGAGACTCTACAATCCAAAGGCCTAAAACATTATTATCTGGCACTTCGCTAAAATTTGAAGTGAAGAACTCCACCCAGGTAGAGGTCTTTTTGCAAAGCCCTAAGAAAAGAAGTGTAAGAGCCGAAGATTAATCCAGTGTCCAACTTTGTTGGCGTGGAACCAAAGCCAGGAGCAGTCCATGGTCTTATCCAAATTCAAAAAATGTGGTTAATAATAGATTGCTTCTCTCCTGTGAAGGTCCATTCAAAAAGATATGCAGCCAGGCGTGGTAGCGCACGCCTGTAATCCCAGCACTTGGGAGTCTGAGCCAGGAGGATCAGTGCAAGCTCGAGACCAGCCTGGGCTACAAAAGTAAGCTCAAGACCAGCCTGAAATGCATAGCAAGACCCTGTCTCAAAAAGACAACAAAAAAGATATGCAAAGTGTCAGTGAAGATGTGGAGAAGTCACAACCCTCTCACACTATTGTGGGGATATTTGGAAAACTGGCAAAACATAGAGTCCCCATGGGAGCGAACAATTCCACTCCTAGGATGAGTCCCAAGAGAAATGAAAACATGGTTACACACAAAAAGCTTGTCCAGGAACATTCATGCAGCACTATTCACCACATCCAAGAAGTAGAAATAACCCATATGTCCATAGTGGCAAAGGGATGCACAGAAATATAATGTGAGTACAGTGAGACACTATTTGGCCTTGATAAGTAATCAAGTACTGGTACATATGGTGACCTAGCTGGGTCCTGAAAATGTGCTGCGGCAAGGGAGCCAGGCACAAAAGTGTGCATGTTGGGTGATTTCTTTCCTACAGAGATTTAGGACAGGCACATGCAGAGAAACAAAACGGTTAAGCAGTTTCTTGGAAGATGTGGGACAAAGGAGTAATGTCTAGGGAGTTCAGAGTTTCTTTGGGGGTTAATAAAAATGTTCCAAAATTATCTGTGATACTGCTAGAATGGACTAATAGTGATCCACCTGTTACAGCCTCCCAAGAGCTGGTATTACAAGGGCACACCACCATGCCCAGTCTCAGTTGCAGTCTCAGCACGCCCAAGGACAGGGCCGCATGGCATAGGACCCTGGGACACTGTTCCTGCTTGCAAGCGCTTTAATCTGTTGAGTTATTTGGCCAGCCCTATTTGTGTTCTTTTTGGTCTATAAGTTTTTGTTGTATTTTACCTAGACAAAGACCCTCTTACTTTAGCTGGGTGTGGTGGTGCACGCCTGTAATCCCAGCACTTGGGAGGCTGAAGCAGGAGGATCAGTGTGAGTTCAAGACCATCCTGGGCTACAAAAGTGAGCTCAAGGCCAGCCTGAACTGCATAGTGAGACCCTGTCTCAAAAAGACAAAAAAAAAAAAAAAAAGACCCTCTTACTTTGCTAAATGTTACCACTGATTGGAGTTTGATATTGATTTATCTTATAAACTATTTTCTGTCCTGTTTGCTGCAATTGGAACTCCCCTGACTAGCATTAAACACTTATCTATGCAAAAAAAACACAAAATTATCTGTGATAGCTGAACAATTCTGTAAATACACTAAAATCCTTAAATTGTTTGCTAGTGAGTAATATACAGTATGGAGTATGCAAATTACATTTAGACAATTTATTTTATTTTTTTGAAACAGGGCTTCACTATGTAGTTCAGACTGGCACTTACACTCACTAGGTAGCCCAAGGTGGCCTTGGATGCACAGTGCCCTCCTGCCTCAGCCTCCCAAGGGCTTGCATTACAGGTCCATGCCACCAGGCCCAGCCCAAGACATGTTTTTTAGAAAGAAATGCAATCTCACCACAAAAAAGCATGTGACTTAATGATTAGCTTTATTGCTTTGATTGAGTCATTCCACAATGTATATCTATTTCAAAATATTGTTTACATGATAATGTAACTTTTATTTTTATAATTTTATATAATTTGTATTGTTTTAGTTAAAATTAAAATAAACATAAATTCATTATTAATTAATTAAAATGCACAACCAAGATAGGTGAAAAATACTAACAGTGGCTACTTCCGGGTGATGGAGTTTATGGCAGATAGCTGCTTCCAGGGACAGCTGCAGCAATGTGCATTCCACTTGACAAT
The DNA here is from genome assembly GCA_004027915.1 of Capromys pilorides. Classification (NCBI taxonomy): domain Eukaryota; kingdom Metazoa; phylum Chordata; class Mammalia; order Rodentia; family Capromyidae; genus Capromys; species Capromys pilorides. The sequence goes on from PVKN010028789.1 coordinate 6,701, forward strand.
CTTCTTACCCTGTCATGTGGGCTCCCCTACATTGGTTGTGCTGAAGGTGAGCCTACTTTCCCTCCCTTTAGGTGTAGACGAAACCGTTTAGCTGCTTTCCCCATAGAAGACAATAGCAATGATGACAGTGACTTCTAAGTTTTGGGTCATAAAGGCACAGTGTCTCTTGCCTGGCTCACTCTTTGTCTTAAGACCCTGGCACTGGGCCCTGTCCTCATGTGGCAGGGAAGCCCAGGCCACCAGGGGAAGTCTCCTGCGGGTCTGTATGGAGCATGCCTTTTTATTCTGATAAAGTAGTCTTTTTCCACATCTGGGGCTATAAAAACCTAGAAGGACTCCCGCCCCCACCCGGGAGCTAGGCAACTTTTGGACAGAGTGATGCTGGGCCTGTGCTGTGAAACACAAGAAGGACCTGTGTTATGGTTTATGTCTAATTGTCCCCCTAAAGCCTCATGTAATCATGGGGCGGGGACTTCTAGAGTTTGAGACTTGATTCACGATCCACTGGGATTATGTGTTTTAGTACGGATGGGATTATGGGTTTGAGTCCTTCTGGGATTATGGGTGTGGCCTAAGGTGGATAGGCTGAGGCAGAGAGCCTGAATGTAATATAAAGAGAGATCGAGAGACAGACTGACGCTGTTACTCTCTGAGCCCTGGTTGTTCCGTTACCCCTGTTGTGATTGTTGCTGTTCCACTGCCATGAACTGGATGCTCTCTGCCCTGTTCTACTCGGCCTTGGGCCAGACAAATATGGAATGAAACCTCCAGTAACTGTGAGCTAAATAAACTTTTCCTTCCTTCATTTTGGGTGTCAGGTATTTGTTCCAGCAACAAGAGAAGAGTAACTAAGACAACCTGCCTCTCCCCTGTTGCAATGTGATTTTTGTCAACATTTGTCATACCCCACCTGTGATCCCCTGAAGATAGACAGGGACTGTGCCTGTGTCCTTCCACTAACCCTAACATGACTTGGCAGCTGCTCTCCTGGCTGCCCAGACCGCACATACACTCGTCCTCCTCCCCAGGGAAGGATTTGGATCCATTATTAACATCCCTGACCCCAAGAAGGCATGATAAGCACAACCAGTCCTGGAGAGTTGTTCCTGATTTTAGCCTGGCCATTTTCCCAGAGACATGGCAGTCATTACTCAAATAATATCAATTTCTGAGAACTGCCACCATGACAGCTGCAAGTCACCTGTACCCCGCCTAGCAAGTGTTTACTCTGAACTCAGGGCTTGAGTCTGAACCAAACAGTAGATTTGAACTGGGGTCAGTCAGTAAGCTTGAATCACAAGGCTTGAACTCAGATCAATTTAAGCCTAATGGTAAGCTCCAAATTTGGACCAATCACAGGCTTGAATCTGGATCAATCACCAGTTCGAATTGGGATCAATCTCAGGTCTGTTGCTGCTATATAAGCAGTACTCTGCATGTTCCTCTGGTTGGTGTAGGTCCAGAAGGCTTCTTCCAGTGTGCTGCAGCACAGGCTGTGTTCAAATAAAGCCTCTCTGGAGCGATCCTATAAATCCACTCATGATTTATCTCTGGCATGGTGTGGGCTCTACCTGTATCCTGTGTAGTGTGAGCAAAGGTTTTTTGTTTTTTTTTTTTTTTATAAAAAAATAGCTATAAACACTAGAGAATACTATTCCTGAAGAGCTCTGGAAACCAGTGATGGAGACGAACACTGACCAGCAGCAGGCAGCACTGGAAGAGACCAAGAACCGGCAGCGTCAGCCAGTGGTGCTCAGCCCTGCCAGGGCATGGTTAGGGCACGCTTCAGAACAGCAGGCTTGCAGACATATTGTAACAAGTTAGACATCAATTCATAGCCTGTGACTATGCACCTGGTGCTTGTCGTGCAGCTGACCTTGACTGTCTGGGCCTGGATGTTCTCCCTTACCAATGCATGGGTCAAACTGACTGTGTCCTACTTGTGTTTAGAAAATATGCAGTGATCCCGACTTGCTTCAAGGGCTTCAAGGCCTTCCTGTTTGTGGGAAGACTGACGCAGTCAAGGACACTTTCAACTCTACCTACTCTTCTCAGACCCCCGCCCTGCCAGAATTGTACAAACCTGCCTGACGATATGTGTCATAATTCTTATTTTCCACGTAAACAATCATGTGATAACCTGCTATCCGCTTTGTACATCCCACTCACAAACCACATTTAAACTGAACTCAACCTTAACTCTGATCTGGTGATTTGAACCTCTGGGCTCCCCTGCCCACTGGTGTAATAAAAGTTGCCTTCTAACTCCTCGGGTGCCAAGTCTCCCAGATATTTTGATACTGATATTTTGATTTGCTGCTACGGCAGCAGAGCCCAGAGCTATAACTCTACAGACCGAGGATCGTAGAGTTACATGCAAAGCCTGGAGCTGCTGGCTCCTGTGCTTGGCGAGCTGGTGACTAGGACACCTTCACGCCACACACATCCTCTCACAGGCTTTCATACTCTAGGTCAGCATCTTTCTGCCTAATCATCCAGGGCCAGGTATGAGCTCAAACAGCCCCACACCCAGAGCCCACTGAACCCTATACCTGCCTACCTTGCCTCACTTATGCCTCGCAACCAGAAGCACCAAGGACTCCTGCCCTTCACTCCGGGTCTCCTGACTGACCCCCCGGGGCTTCTCCACGTGACCCTCCATGGGTAGCATCCTATGCCTCCCTCCTGGGATCTTTGAGTAGCAAGCTGTGTTTTCAGTGCAGCTGCCTCCTAACTTAAAATCTGCACATTAAAACAAGGTGTCCTGCCAACTTCCCCAACAGGGCTGTGTCCAGCTGCTCCATGCAGGTGTGGGCAGCTGAGCCTGCAGATGGCTCCGGTCTCCACTCCCCTAACTGAGGCATGGAAGCCACATAGGCCACTCGTGATTTTTGTTGTTTCAAGCCACTATATTTTAGGATACTTTGTTAAACAGCAATAGATAACTAATACAGAGTGTTTTAATGTACCTTATATTTTTCTAAATATCCTAAATTTTCTACAGTGAGCAGAGATTGCTTAATAAAAAGAATTAAGGAGTGTTATTTTGGGGGGAGAGTGTTTTTTTTAAAAAGATAATTAAGAATCAGCAAGAATGAGGCAACTTGAAATTTCCTTTATTTAAGCTCTTTTGATCCTCCTAGAAACCATAATATTCACTGGGAGAGTTCTTTTTCTTCTTGATATAAATGCTTATCGAACACTGTGCTCATACAAAATAGCAACATCACAAACAGAAAGGGTCCAATATCAGCAGGACATTAAAAAAAGTCATGTACCAATGCCATTCTCGAGCATAGACTTCATAGGTTTATAAAAGGGAGGAAGGAAGGCACTCAGCCTTCCTGCTCTCCCTTCCCCCCCAAAAAGTATTAAAAAACAGCAGGGGGTGGCCCCTGCCCACAGTGAAAGCCCCTAGGGGAACCCGGATGTAAATAGAGCTTCTGGTCCAGAAGCAGAAGGCAAGAATTTGTGCCTGCCCAGGGACAGTAGCCCTTCCAAAACTGAGTCTCCTCTTTCCAGAATGGGAGGCTTTATCTCTCCCACTTAACCTCCTGACCCCGTCTAAACCCGCGAGGCACACTCGCCAGCACGCTGTCCAGCTGAGATCTCCATGGTCACCCAGCCCCAAGGCTGCACGGTGTGGACCACTGCCAGGATAAGGGACCCCAAGACTTGGCGCTGTGCTCCCCTCAGCAGAGGCAGAGCTCTGGGCACCCAGAGTTTTCGGAGTCCTTGTTTTTTTTTTTTTTTTTTTTTTTTTCCTCCCTACCTGTTCCCAGCCATGGGGTACAGAGTGACACAACTCCGATTCTTGATGGTCACATCAAATAAGCACCAAGCACCCATGATCAACAATCATGACTCTCTAGGCGTAGCCCACCAAGAGAAGCTTCTAGAATTTAGGACTCAGACCCACTTGCGGGCCATAAAAATCAGTGCAGTGGGTTGCAGACAGCAACTTGAAATACGATACAGGATAAGGTGGGGTCAGATGGGACATCAAGATTAGATTAAGACTGGGCAGTCTGAAGGCTTGCATCTCCTGCACTCTATGTTGAACCTCAAAGCCCCCAGTATCTTGATCCTGGTCTCAGCTCCTGGCCTCTGGAGCTGTGAGATGGACATTCCAGGGGATGATAAGCCACCCACTTGATGGCACTGTTGTGACAGCACCTCAAATGGGCCAAGACTAAGATAGCCTGGGACAGGACAGGACAGACGGGCTAGGGTAAGATAGGAGGCCCAGAGTCCATCACCAGGAAGTGTATTTCTGTGGTGGATGTGCACACTGGGTCATGGTTTGAGATGTGTTTCTTAGAGTGGGTCTTCATCAAACAAGCCTGAGGAAGACCGTCATACCCTTGGGGTAGGTGAGGCATCCCACTAACCTACATGATCCGAAGCTTTCCCAGGTGCTGGGACCAGCAAGTCTCAGGAGAACAGGTAATTCCTTCCCAGGAAGGCTGATAGCTGGCTGGCACCCAAAGTGAGCCTCCCTGGGCCCCTATTCTACAGTGATGGTGATAGTCAGATGAGGCCTGACTTGAAGCCAGATTAGCCACAAGAAAGCTGCCAGGACAAGCTGAGGGATGTGTGGCTGAGGCAGCCCACGTGCAGGCCCAGTGGTCCCAGTCATGCTCCACCTACTTTAGAAGGCCCAGGTCCTGTCCTGAAGACCAGGTGGATAAATATAGTCACCTTCCTGCACACAGACCCATAGTCTTGTTTCTTTAAACTGTTGCCTATGGAAGTTTTGGTACCCCTGTAGTTTATGAATGTCAGTGGGGTCAGCTGGCTGCTGAGAGGTGAATCCTGGCGAAAACACACTTATAGCTTCCCCACTTCCCAGCCAAGTCCCCAAACACAGGAAATTCCAGACCTCAGGGCTCCCCAGCTTCCAGGCCAGAATCACAGGCATAAAGAGACCTTGCCCACTATCGATGGCACTGGCTCTCCTCAGCCCTCAGAGGTGGCCTACCTGGGGCGGGAGCAGTTTCCCTCAGACTTCCTGAAGCTGGGTGATGCTGGCATTGCCAAATGTGGCCCCAGGGAGACAAGGCTACGGTGAGAGCTTAGGGAGACAGGCTCTATCACTGCACAGAGCTCACCCCTCCCGGGCAAGACAGCTGGGTGCCATGACAAGGAAAGGGATGGGATACCACGGACTTTCATCTGAAGTCCAGACTGCCCCGCACCAGGATAACCTGCAGCACATTGCTCACCTCTCCAAGCAGCCTCAGCCGCTCCATTTAAGTGGACTTGTCTTGCCAGGCTTTCCGGGTGAAATGCTAGCTAAGAATACACATGAGACAATGAACAGGTTCCTAAGCGCACCTGTAACCTGCCAGGCAGGCCGCATGCATGGACTGTAGGCAGGGCACACTGAGAGAGCAGCTCTCCGCGGCCTGAGGCTCTGATGCGGAGTGGGTGCCAGCTGCTGTGGTGAATCCCCCCGGGTTCGTCCTGCCAGGGCCCACACAGTTGCTGAGCATCTAACAGCCAGCCTCCAGGCTGCTCCAACACTAAAGGAACAGTTATCCCCTCAGGACCTCTCCTGTCCCCTGGCAGTGAGGACGGAACACTGTCCCCTCGGTTTGTGAGACCCTTGTGGCTCTGCCTGTGGCAGCATCCCTTCCAGACCCACTCCCCCTCCAGATCATCCACAGGGTGACACTAGCCTCTGCCCCTCCCCCTCCTGTGCCTGAAGCCAGAGTAAACCATCTTGCATCTCCAGAGAACCCAGGTCTCGGGCAGCACCCAGGCAGCAGGTCCAGGATACTCAGGTTCCCAGGGATGGGGACAGTGTCTACTGTGAGAAACAGTCCAATAACAAAAGACAAAATGGCAGCCACATCGGGATGGCCAGAGAGCATATGAGGTGACTTGGGAAAAACACCCTAAGTGGGGTGGGGGCTTTAGTTCAAAAGGCTCCCCCACAGATTGTATATATTTATTCTCTTACATATGTATCCTGAATTGCAAGAGTGGCTGAATAAATTGTGGCATGTCCATTTCATGCAGACATTTAAAATAATGTTTACAAAAGTCCTGAAATAATATGGAAAAATATTTTAAAGGTAGGATCTAAAAGTATATATGGGGCTGACCATGATGGCATACACCTGTAATCCTAGCACTCTGGGAGGCTGAAGCAGGAGGATTGCAAGACTTAGAGACTTAGTGAGACTGGGTCTCAAAATAAGAAATACAAAAAGGGCTGAGGATGTAACTCAGTGCACAGATCCTGGGTTCAACCCCCAGTGCCACACACACACACACACACACACACACACACACACAGAGTGTATACGGGACTGGGATTATAGCTCAATGCACTTGCTTAGCATGGACAGGACACTGGGTTCCATTCCCAACTCTGCAAAGCAAACAAAAAATCAAAACTGAAACTTATTTTCAGTAAGTGATGAAAAATACTTAAATCAAATATGATACA
>PVKN010028790.1:0-13095 GCA_004027915.1 Capromys pilorides
AGTTTGAGAGGAAAAGGAAACACATCTCTGACCACACTAATATTTTAAACTCTTTTGGTATGTTCTGATTAAAATCTATTGCAGTTTGTGTGTGGGATCTTGATTATGTAGTTATGCATTATTTTAGCAAACTTTATGCAACATAAAGAACAATTGTTTAAAAGTAAGAATAACCGTGCTCTTATTGGGGGGGGGGTTGTGTGTTCATTGGTCCTACTGATATCATGAAGGAGTATTTTATTCTCTAAATGTCTTGCTGTTTGTTTCAGGATTTTGGCTAAGATTGCCGATTAACAACTTCTATAGGTTTAAGCTCTTGTGCCTGGAAACTGTCACAAGTGAAAAAGTAAAAGACTCATGTCATGGGTCACAAACTTCAGGTTGACTCTGTGAAGGACTGATGCTTGTTTTGACAAATGCCTAAAATTATAACATCTACTTGATTGCATTTCCACAAGGGAAACCATATAGGAAAATAGCCCTGAGCTATGAATGTTATGGAACGTTAGCTTTGGTTACCTTTATTTCAGGGTCTCATTTAGTTCTGTCCTAAGGCTGTTTTTCAATTTTACTTTTTCAAATAATTCATTATGTCTATAAGCTAATTAACTGGCCATTTGAATTTCTTAGTCTACATAGAAAGAACTGCTGGGGTAGAGTGAATACAGAGTAATGCTTTTCTCCCTCTTCCTTTCTCCTCTGCTCTCTCCCCACTGTATAGGCTGGAATCTTATACTTGTCTTTAAAAGGGTAACTAAAAATAAATAATGGGGCAAGGGCAAGTTTAAATTCATATGCATTTAAAATGAAAAAAAGCCCCCTGGAATTGGGTTGGGTTATAAGTTGGGTGTGGGTAGTTGATGTGAGGGATCTTTAAGCCAGTGGAGGATATTTAGGACATCTGGGTGGTGTGAAAAGAATAGTGCTACAGTCAGGGGTTCATCTTTGGGCCTTATTTGGATCTTTGACAACTGTCTTATTTCTAGATCCTGCATTTCAAAGGGTATCTCCCCAAAGCTTAGAAAGTCCAGAGGACAGAGTTAGGGTCTCAATATAATGACACTGGAATGGCAAACAAGGAACCAGAAAAATACCATTTAAGATTGTGCATAATTACTCTTCCAGATCTTTGAAGAGTATTTTGAGGAAGATGGGTTACATGTTTTCACAATAACTGCAGTGAGTAGAATTTTGCACACAGGTTGGTATGAAAAGAAAAGAAACCTTTTAATTTGGTTTGGGTACTCAGAATTGAACCCAGGACCTTATACATTCTAGCTCATACTACTAAGCTATACCTTCAGCCAGACAGAAGCCAGTTTTTGTTGCCCAGGTCTTCGAGGTGAAGTCAAATGATATAGGCTATAGGATATAGAAAGAATCTATTGCGTTGGTTGAGCAGAGAGAGGGATTACTTTTAGGACAATCAAACTGGACAATTTATAGCATCTAGTACTGGTAAAGATCAGATTCTGTTAGTAGATATGAATTATCTGTGTTTCTGAATATGTGAAGTGTCACTCTATAATAGGCTCTCAGCAAACAACAAAATGGTATTGCCATGAGGGAGGCACCTAGCTAAGCTCTGGAGTTCTTGAAAGAGGCTGCCTGGGTTTACCACAAAAAGACAAAAATACTTAGTTTCTCAACTTCAATGTGTGTGAAATTGGAGTGTAAGACAACACATTCTGTACAGTTATGTAAAGATTAAACAAATTAGTAAGTGTAAAGGTGTTAGACCTGGGGTTGGGACAAGTGCACTCCTGTATTGGTTACCTGTTATGATCATGGTTGGTAATGCCAAGTTAAACTGCATGTTAGCTGAATTTGAGTGGCAACACATTTAGATGGCAAAGTTCTGCAGAATAAGATTTCATCAGGCAAACTGGTGGACGTTCACCCTTTACCTTTGGTAAGTGCATAGGGAGCACCTACCTAGACACTCGTGGTGTCCATTAGTAGACAAAAACTTTTCCATACTAGAAACAAATACTGAAATGCATGACAACATTGTTCAGTTGGCTGCTTTAGCAACAAGCCCATAAACAATTTAGTCAACATTTCTTGGCCTTAGTTTCATCAAAAGTGCCCTGTTTTCCGATTCATCTTTGCTGGCAAAATCTTTAACCAGGATTCAAGTAACAAAATGAGAACCAGTTCAGAGATTCCATCTGAAATGACTGTCCTTGGACTTTAAACAAATAAATAATGTCCAAATTAGAGTCTATTTAGTGCAGGAATGTACTCTAGCAAGGAAAGAATCTGGCAAGAGTAGAGAGGGACATTTAAAATCAGGGGAGAAACAATAGCACGTGTTAGGTTATTAACTTTTTACCTTTTACTCCTTCTGTCTGCTAGTAATATTTAACAAGACTTTATTGATTACAATAGCCTTGATTTGTAAATGGGAACAAAAGATCACATTGTGGGCACCAGACCAATCCTTGCACACAGCATCTGCAAGCCAAAGACTTCATTAATAATTGATTTCAGGGGAATCATAGGGGCCCATATGGACCTGTCTTTTGCCAGCATTCTTCATCACAATGTATTGCTTGATTTATGAATAATTGTAGGATATTAGTTCTGGAAGGCACTGGAAATTGGAGGATCTATTCAGAGGCAGAGCCAGACATCCTGACTCCAATTATAAAGCATTTGACACTAACTGTATGTGGGCTGTTTCATGAACAGAATCTTAACGTTGGATGCAGACAGAAATAATCTGACAGCTCAGGGATATAAAATATTTCTCCAAGCAGATCACTATGGGTGACCTCCAAACATTCCTGACTCTGTCTTCTCAGCACCTTCATAAGACTGAATCTGTGTGTGAGAGAATAAGTGTGAGAAGCACAGTCGCTGGCCAGTAGGAAATGTCTTCAGTGGGCCCGATTCAGAGCCTGGAGCTCTGTCCAACACTGTGCACCATTCTTGCCTGGATATTGACTCATTTTGGGGCTCACTAACTAATATCTAGGAAGTCAGGTGGGATGAGTGGACCCTGCTCATTCTTTTCCTAATCGCCTTCCTACTCCCCTGTGAAGAAGGCCAAGGTACTACTGCACTGGCAGCCCTAGCACTTGTCTGGTGTCTCTGACATAGTGGGTATTTGTGGGCTCTGTTTTCACCTTGCCCACTGTGAGTAGACTGGATGCACCAGTCACCCTCAGCTCCATGATGTATGGGCCGCTACCCAATCACTCCTGGTCATATATGTATCTGACAATCTGGCCTCTTGTTTGTCTGAGAAGAGAGTTTTGATATTCAATTCCTGACTTGTTGGTTGTGTGAATTTATCGTAACCTACTGCTCAGGCCACAACTGTAGTGTGGCCGGACTCAGCTGCTGTAGCATCCCTCGCTGGGGTCCACCTTCAATTCAACTCTGACTGGTTTCATAGAGCTGAGTGCTCTAACTCCAACACAAGGGATATGTTTTTCACCTTCCTGTGCTCCACAGCTGTCACTGAACCTAGAGATGAGGCTAGAACTTCTATTACCCATGGCTAACTGACACCTCCCAGTTACAGAGCAGTCAGCTGCTTCTTAGGGCTGCAAAATGCCAAGACTCAGCCAGGCAAGAGATGACCATAGTATCAGATACTGACTTCACAGGGAATGGGAGGAGGGTAGGAGGATGGCGGCATTGCCAAGGCTTGGAGCCTTGAAATAAAAGTACAGTGTGCACTGGTACTATGAAGGAAGTCTGGGGAAGACTTCTTGACATGTGGCAAAATGTCCCAGAGTGTCACATGATTCAGCCTTTCCAGAGCTTTGATGAGAATGGAAGTTCCTCTTGACCCTTTTCCTCCCCCCAGAAGTCAGGGTGATGCCCTGTGCTTTTTCCTTTCACAAGGAAATTCTTTTGCTAATTGCAACCTCTGACATCCATGATAAAGGCCCTTTGCCTCATAGGGTAGCCAGCCTCTGCTGGGTATGGGTGCATTTCCCTCTGTCCTTGTCCAGCCCTTGAAGACTCACAAACTCGAGTCTTCTACTGGCTTCTACTCAGATCATATCCCGGGTCTCAGCCTCGAGTAGATATTTCACATTACAATGAAGTGCTGGACTCTGAGGTATGGAGTGACATGGTTCCACCACTCAGACTCTGACAGGCACGGACCTCTTTGCTTCCCATTTGAGAGAGCCAGTGGTTTGTGGGAAACCATGCTGCCATGTTTGAGTTGGAGCAGTTCAACATCTTAGTCTTTTTTGTGTTGTCATAAGAAAATGTTTGAGAGGAGTTAACTTAGGCAATAAATAGATTTATTTAGCTTAGATTTGGAGACCCCAGGGGATGGTACTGACATTTTCACTCTGGTGAAGGGCTTCTGGCTATATTCCAACACAGCAGGTGGTACCATGCCAGGAATATGTACAAGATGGAGAGATCATGTGGCAAGACGAGAAACAAGAGAGTCACGGTGCCAAGGCACTTCTTTTTGTAACAACCCATTTTTGTGGGAAAAATAAGTTGTCCCTACAGGAACCAATCCATTCTGCATTAGTCTATTCAGGAAAGTGGAAGTTCATTACCCTCCACTAGACCTTATCACATAAGGATTTCTTCACCTCAACACTAGCACACTGAAACCAAACCTCAAGCTCACAACTCTTTGGGAGATAGACCATAGCCAAACACTAACACACCTAACAACCTTCTGGAGAGCCTCACTTCAGTGTCTGTGCTTATGTCTCTATCAACTTCCACCTCCACTGGAGTTACGACACCAGGGGTTCCAGTCAAATCTGCCCCTCACAGAAAGGCATTTCCTGGCATAGAGGAAAAAAAAATCAATCTGTTGTCAGGAGTGTGAGTGTGAAATCACATTGGTACTGCTGGCTGTTTCCTTACTAATAGAGATAATTTTCTTTAAAAAAACAAAAAGATCCCTTTTTCATATTTTCAGTGCTGGGGATCAACCCAGAGATTCACACGGTTGGGAAAACACCCAGATGATAAATATTTTAGGTCCTTTGGGCCACACTTTCTCTCTGGCAACCACTCGACTCTTACATTGCAGAGCAAGAGCTGCCACAGAGAATGTATAAATGAATAAGCATGACTCTGCTCCCACAAAACTGATTTACAAAGCCAGGCAGTGAGCCATAGCTCTCAGCTACCTGGAGTATTGCTGCGCTCCTTCCAGGATGCTCCTGAAAACTGTTCTAGTCAGTCCTCGGTAGAGTTTTGGGATCATATTTTAGTCAAGCAGGCCATAGAAGGGCAGACAGAACCTCAGCTCCCTCCAGAATGGTAGCCCTGTTTATGTTAATTAAAGACACCTTGTTCTTTCTTGGACTTACCCTTTCCTTTCCATGTCTTATGGCCATTCTGCCTCTTTCGTTTCTATCTCTGTTGAAACACCACTCTCTCTTGCAGGCTCCTGATGATTCAGATCCTAGATCAGATCAGTTCTTCCTTATGTTTGTTACCTCTGAGTTTCATAAGAGAGGATCATGGTCACTGCCTAACACTGTCAAGGCTCATGGTATGTGTCTTCTCATGGTCTGATATTTTACAAGCTTTTCAGTTGAACTTATTCTCCAGGGATGCTTGTTCTAGAAGGTGGCTACACAGCGAATGAACAATTCTTGGTAAGGGCACCTACCTAACTTGTCACAGGTACTCACGAAATAGCACCTGGGACTACTGGGCCCAACAGAATGAGAATCAAAGACTACTTGGTCTCCCTTGTTTTTTGAATTTTTAGTTTCCAGGTTTAATTGATTGATCAGTTAAAACTATGGAAGAGACACTCAGATAAGCACACATGGAGTTGTAATGGTTGAAGATTCCATGGTCACAGGTGCTGTTTACAGCTGATAAAGGTGGCCACACATATGTGAATACATCTGGCCATGCATATGCATATGCACATGACTCAGGCTTCTGAGAGCTGAAGGGTCCTCAGAAGCAGCTGGAGCTGGAGGACGAGGCAGGGAGTGGAGGCGGCAGCCTGATCACAGGTCATTTCCCACTCCCTGTGATCAAACAGAAGGACAGTTTAGAAATGACACACCCAAGTCTGCATGTCAACCCCAGCCTGGCCCAGAAGAGGTCATGTAAGTAAGTCTGTGTCTTAGCTCCTTTTTCACTGAGACATGATAACCAGGACTCAAAACTTAAGAGAGGAGAGGTGTATTTTGGCTCACAGTTTGTAGAGGCTTCAGTTCATAATGGATGGGTTCTGAGGCAGGACAGCATGACCCAGGGGTATGCTGGAGGAGAGCTGTCACTTCATGGCAGACAAGTAACATGAGGACAGAGAGGAGCTGGGGAGGGCTGCGTACCCTTCAGGGTCATGCCTTGTCCTAACTGCAAGCTGCAAGGCTCCCGCCATCCAACCGCCTTTCAAACACATCAAAGTTGGGGGCAGATTTCAGGTCTAAATTGCACCAGCCTAGTTTTTCTTTGTGGTCTGGCTTCATAGCAGCTTCAGCAGCATAAGAACCTGACTTGCTCCCTATCCCATGGGACGTTCGTGGAATGCTAATCTTGACATCAAATTCCACGGCAACAGCATCAGATAACACATCATATCATGATATTAGCTTTGAGCTGTATGAGCAATTTCTAAACTCATTTAGAGAAAAATGAGCTAGGATTATTTACCACCAAGTCATGGAAAATGGAATACAATTTTTCAGCACTTGATACTTAGATGCATGTAGTTAATAAAAGAAATAAAGGCAGGAGTGCCAAAACTGTCTTTTGGGTCAAGAGTTTGGCAAGTAAACACTCCACTTGTACAAGCAGTGAAGATGTGGGAAATACTGGCCACCCTCATATGTAAAGGTCAACTTTAGTTAGAAGATAACCCTTATTGTCTATTTATTTAAAGAAATTTTTTTTTAGATTTTCAGGACTGGGGACGTACTACAGGGCCTTTGCACTGACTCTTCCCCCACCCTGGAGATAGGGTCTTCCTCAGTTGCTAAGCTGTCCAGGCTGGTCTTCATCTTGCTGTCTTTCTGCCTCAGTCTCCTGGAATGCTGTGATTACTGGTGTGTTCCATCATGATTGCCTTTAAATGACATTTACTTATCATTGTTTCCTCTGGCACCAATGGAGCTGAAGTTTGCACAACGCCAAGAGAATGAGAATTTACTAGAACTCTGTACGCAAAAATACTTCCTTTCGTGTTTCAAATGATCTTTCTTGCTCCTTTTTGCCGTAGCTTCTAGTGCTCTGCTTTTGCCTTGCTCTCTTTTTATCACCCCTTTTGGTCTGAAAAATTTCTGACCATTTCTTATAGAATATAAAATAGGATGTCTTTAAAATAGAATTTCTATTAAGTTATTTTCTCAACAGCCCAGGTTGGATGGGATTATTATCAGAAAGGACAAGTGTGAATATTCAAGTTGTCTCAGACAATTTACACCAGAACTAAACTGGAAGAAAATCTAGAAAATTTCTAATTTCTAATTTCTTTCTGCTGTGACTTTTAATTTGATGAACTCTGATTGCATGCCAAGCCCAAGATCACCAGGATGACATTAAGTATCTTTCCATTTGAGGTCAAAGTCGCCTTTCTACTACACTTCTCAACTTTCCCCTTTTGAAGTCCTTGATTCTTCATTTCTCAGCAAAACTCTCTGACTCTGGACCTTTGTCCCTGCTCTTTCTTTCCCTCCCCCTACTGCCCAGAGTGTCCCACCCACTTCTTAAAAACCAAAAACCACTCTTAGGCAGTGTTTTTACTCTCGGCAGCGTGAACTGTCCCTTACCCTTTGTGCTGTCCTATAGCAGAGCAAGTGTCTTATAGGATAGTTATTTGTTTACATATTTTGTTTTCTGCCTCTAAAAGTGTGGTGGAGGAAGGATCGGCCAAATAGCTGAGTGGATTAAAGTGACTGCAAGCAGGCTCGGGGGCCAGGGGCTCAATCCTTGGGCCTACAGTGCTGGCTCTGCTTCAGGGGCGCTCTGGGATGGTGATTGAGACCAGGCATGGTGGTGCGTGCCTGTAATCCCAGCTCTTGGTAGGCTGTAAACAGGTGGATCACTACAAGTCTGATGTAGCAGTGAGACCCTGAAGACTCTCTGTAGACCCTTCCCTAAAATACAAAAAAAAAAAAAAAGCACATGGTGGAGGAATGTGTTTAGTTCCTCAACCATAGTAAGATTGGCAAGTGTCTGAGAATATGAAAGATGAGTGAATAGGTACGCTTGACTGAAATTGGCCCACACAACTGTCCTGAGAAATGCCTAGAATTATTTCAAAAGGCAGCCAAGATGGCCTGACTTAGCAATAGGAGAATAGGTATTATATCTGTCTGATTGGGTAAAAGTGTCATCTTGATGTGCATAAGAAAAAATGAATCTATTTTGGCACACCAATTGGTGAAGAAGACCTGAAATCATGGCTTAGAGTGCTATTTTGCTGAAAACTTGAATTAAGAAAGGTTGTCTTGGGAAATTAGAAAATTAGAGAAGGTGAGTAAAATTTTTTTGTCCTCCTGAAGTAGATGGAATTGAGTCATGGCATGAATAGAAAACTAATAAACTACCACTAGATGCTGCTGTTTCCTCATCTGGAGATAAGACTTGTCACCCCAGAGGCCCCAGAGAAGAGGGCTATGGATCCTGGGATCTCTCTGAGTCACCTCTGTCCCTCACTGGAAGGAACAGACCTTAGAGACTCCCTGGGATCCTGATTTGTGGAAGAAAGAATCTTGTGGTGTGGTGATTTCTCAAGTCTTTCCAATTACTTTCTGATACTTCAAAAAAGAAAATTAAGACATTAGAAATACTGCATGCCTTTTCTATGCACATGTTCTTTTTGTACATGAGTGTCAATTCTTATTTAACCAAATATCATGTAGATAATGAGACTCCACAAAGCAAATAGGGCAATCATCAAGTGAACAATGGGACACCTGTGTACACTGTTATGCTTCCTGGGCCTACACATTTCCCAGGTAAAATCTTATTTATGTTCTCAGTGAATGGTAGAGCCAAAAAGAACCTTAGAGATTGTATGGAGTGGCCAGTCCTAATATCTAAGCGTACATTTTTCCAGGAAAAATATTTCTCTTCTTGTTTTGTCCCTCCTCTTTTTGGGTTCCGTAGTCCTTGGCTCCATCCAGGTCAGCCCTGCCTTGTATTCTCTCATGTGGGAAATGAAGCTGCTGCATGAGCACTGGAGCTGGGTGAATGTCCCAGAGTCGCTGAGTTGCTGAGTGACATGGATCCCTAGCTGTGGTGCGTGAACTCTTTTTCTTACTGTGGCGATGTGTTTGCTTCGGATGTCTTTAGTTACATGGAAATTAAACTCCCAGGCAAGAATAGTGTGGTGGAACCAACCTGGTGGTTGTGTTCATTCCTCTCCCCAAACTGGTGGAAGCAGCCTGTTCCTGTCTCAGCCAAGTATTAGGGTTCTTGGAGCCCTAATAGGTGCAGCACAGAGTAGGGCTCCCTGATTTTCCAGGTGAGACCAGAAGGACACATGTCTGTTGTAGCTCACAGTAGTTGTGCCAACTCTTTATTTATTTAAATAGCACACCCTTAGCCAATATGACATCATCAAAATGTTATTTCAGTACAGTAGGAGACTTGCTGGCTGGTAAAGAGAATTTGCGAGACAGAAAGAAATGAAACAATTTGAATACTCAAATCTTTTAGTTGTGTTTTACAAATATGATTCATGCCTTTTCCATCTGAAAAAGCTCAGGGAACTTCAATTCCGTTTCTTTATTTTTTTTCCCTATACCCTAATTGTGATGGTTTTTAAATAAATATTTAAGTTCTCTTGCTCTCAGGAGAAAAACGAGAATGACAATGACCTGTGAATGTGCCAGGAACTCCTAATCCTCTCCACTCGTGACCAAGCAAATCCTGTCACTAGATCAGTTCAGCTCCAGTGTTCACAGTTAACAAGATTTCATTAGTGCTGAAAAAAAAATTGTTTTTGCTTTCAAACACAGGACTGAGCTCTGATAGGACCTCAGTAGCGAACAAATTTTTCTTTTAAAAAATTTTTTTGCTTCCCTGGTGAGTAATCTTGTCCTTTGAAATAGTTGCAATCAGAACAAATTACATAAAGAGTAGGGGAAGAAAAGATTTCATAGTGACTGTGAGTATTTTGTAGTTTTCTTTAACAATTGGCTTTCCCTTAGTAATTTAAAATGATCCAGAAAATCTGTATGTTCTTGACAATGCTTTTCTTAAACATGCAAGCTGTGAAGGTGACAGTGACAGTAAATGTGTCAGTGGGAGCTCTGGAGGCCTGGAAACCTTGCCTTGTTATCAGATTCCCTTCTTCAACAGGGACTATGTGGAGTTTCTGGGACAATTGCTGGTATAGTTGGAAGAAAGTCAGGCCAGAAAAAAGGAGAGGGCTTTGTGGCTGGTCTAGGCCCAAATTCCACATGCTCCAGTCAGGTGTGTCTAAGTAGAAGTCAGTACAGGTCATCTTTGCAACTGTCTTTAATCAAAGGAGGCCTTCAGAAGCTAGGAGAGTCTTGGGTCTGTAGCCCAACTTCAGTTTTTCAGCATCTAAGACTGGGTGCCCGCCAGCAAAAAAGATAAAGCGTGATGCTTCTCAGACTCTGTTCTCAATTTTCTCTGGCCCTGCAGTCTCACTGGAACCTTGGTTGCTGTCAGGAAGACACCTCACTGTGAAACACATAGGGTACTCTGTGCCAGCGGCAGTGCTGATTGAACCCAGCCTTCTCCGAGTGTGCTGGAAAATGTATACTTGCTTGCTAAGGTCAGGGAGATAGAGAAAGTTCCTGAGCTCGCTAGTGCTCAGCAGATGCTTCACTTCTGGGAAGAGAGGTCAGTGTGGGAGTTTACAATGTCCTGGGAAGAGAGGTCAGTGTGGGAGTTTACGATGTCCTTGAGGGACCCTGGAAGGGAACACGTGCCATTGTCATGTATGAGCTTTGTACTTGCTTGCTTCATACATACTAGTGATGCATGAGAAATTTTAATTTTCCAGGACTAACCAGTGTTCCACCAGATTCATGCAGAAGGTCACAGGAAGTATACGGAGCTGGGGACCAAGGGAAGGGTTGTGGTCCAGTCCAGGGATGTTGAATCCTTTAGAGATTTCAATGATACAGACAACCTGCTGAAGAATGCCTGCCATTGGTTCATCACCCATGGACTACTCATTCATGGAAAGTCATGTGGAGAAGAGCTGACACCTATCAAAGCATCACCTTTCTGTGTCTAAGTCTCTCTTTTTGTCTGTAATGAGAGGATATTTTTCTTTCTTTCTTTCTTTCTTTCTTTCTTTCTTTCTTTCTTTCTTTCTTTCTTTCTTTCTTTCTCCGTCTCCCCCTCCTCCTCTTCATTCTGAGTGGTCTACAGGGTGTTCAGTGTCTCACTATTAGATTGGACTCACAGTGATCCACCTATTTACAGCCTTCCAAGATCTGGGTTTACAGGTGTGTGCCACCATGCCCAGTCTCAATTGCATCTCAGCATGCTCTGGGGGTGGACGGGCTAGCATGGCAGGCCCAGGGATTGAACCCCTAGCCCCTGCCCCTGCTTGCAGGTGCTTTAATCTGTTGAGTTATCTGGCCAGCCCCTGTAATGGGAGAGATTTAAACAAGAAAAATTTTGGATTGCAACTTAAGAAAGTGGTCAGCACTTTCTAATGGGTAAGGATACCAAGATCTTAACAGGGGACATACGTGGCCCCAATCAGGGAGTGTCTAAGTGGGAATCAGGCAGGTCATCTCTATAAATGTATTCGATCAAAATGAGGCAGTAGGGAGCTAGGAGGATGCAGAGTCATAGGCCCGGCCTCTATCTTAACAGCTGAGAGATTGAGTGCCTGCCAGATGGCTTGGTCATCAGGGGTTAGAATGTAGGGAGGAAAGTCCAGCCACTGGTGAATGTGGACCTCAAGCGCAGAGCAGAGTAACTAATATTACCAAGGTTGTTGGACCAAGTTCAAGATGAGGCCCAATATCCTATCTTCTTCCTTGGAGCAATGCAGAAAACCTATTTCCTTCAGTTACTTTAATGTTATGTACTTTAAATATTCATTTCTATCTTTAGTGAAGTTAATTCTTAATATTCTTGACCAAAAGCTATTGAAAAATCCATATAATAGATGATGTTCTGAGCAACTTTAAGTGTAATACAGAGTATAACTAATACATGACAAAGTATACAAATCATTTGATCGTCCCTTGAGCATAAACACAAGCAATGTGCCTACCATCAGTTCAAACAAAGACTCATAAAAAGAATTGTAATTATAAATTTTAATGGCTGCAAATGAATGACATCTAGCATGGGTTCATACAACAGCCTGTGCAGAGATGTGATGAATCACGAGTGTGTCTCGATCAAACTCTAAATAATATTTCAATTTCTAAAAACGCTTTTGTGTGTATTCATATGAGAGTCCCCTCAAGATGCTTCTGACTGGAATCTTATCCTGAGCCATAGGAACTGCTGCGGTGATGTTCTACAAGGGGATGAGAATCCCTCTTCTCCTTGCAGTGCTGCCAGAGCCAAGCACAGTCCATCCTGCTTTGCAGGCTGCTGTCATCACCAGACAAACCAGTGAAGCGTTGGTGCAGGAGATAGCGAAGTGATGAGACCACTGTGGGTGCCTCTGCTGAACAAGTCCTTGAACTTTGTCAGAGTTTTTCCTTTCTTAAGTTTCCTCGTAGGGCACAGTATGAACAGAGTATTGACTGCTATTGAAGCTTGGCTATAGGTAACATCATTTATTAGATTAATTTTACTGTTGTTTGAAGATTTCTATTATAAAACTTAAAACATTTCTTTAAAGCAGTTCTCATGATTTTTTTTTTTTTCTTTTTTTCTGAGACAAGGTCTCGCTGTGCAGCTCAGGCTGGCTTTGAGCTTACTTCATAGCCCAGGTAGTCTTCAACTTGCAACAATTCTCCTACCTCAGCCTCCCAAGTGCTGGGATTATAGGCGTATACTACTATACCCAGCCTGCCTATGAAATTTTTAATCAACAGAAAACATTTAAGAGATTCTCATATTCTCATTGGTTTTCTTAACCTAAAGTTGGCAACAGAAGAGGTATATATTTAATATATATCCACATTGCTACATGTACCCATTATTATGCCCAGTTTTGTAAATTTATATATGCTT
>PVKN010028791.1:0-13155 GCA_004027915.1 Capromys pilorides
TTTTTTTTTTTTTTTTTTTTTTTTTTTTTTTTTTTTTTTTTTTTTTTTTTTTTTTTTTTTTTTTTTTTTTTTTTTAAATTTTATTTATTTATTTATTTGTTTGCTTGTTGTGTTTGTTTGTTTCTTTATTTATTCATTTTGTGGCTGGCTCAGCCTGCCCTGGTGGTGGCGCTGGCGCAGCATGTGGTGCCGGGGATCGTCTCCCATGTTTTTAATTCCCTCCCTCTGTTTAATTATTTGCCTTGTTTGGTGGACTCCTTCTGTTGGGTTCATGTAATTGTAGTCCTTGTTATCTCTTCCTAGAATGTCCTTCAAAACATTTTGGAGTGCTGCTTCTACAATCATAAATTTCCTCAGATGTTCTTTGTCATGGAAGTAACTTAACTCTCCATCAGTTTTGAAAGACAATTTTGTGGGGTACTTCAATCTGGTTTTCTTTTAGAACTTGAAACACTTTAATCTGAGCTCTTGTTGACTTGAGAGTTTGGGCTGAAAAGTCAGCTGTGATTCTAATGGGCTTTCCTTTATAGGTAATTTGTTTATTTTCCCTAACAGCTTTCAAAATTCTATTCTTGTGTTGATTTTTGGAATGTTGACTATGATATGCCAAACTATAGATTTTTTTTCTTAAATTGTGGCTAGTTGGAGTTCTATATGCCTCTTGTATTTGGTGTCAAATTCTTTTTTTTTCTTTTTTTTTGTACAAGGGAAGTTTTCTGCCATGACATTCGTAAATAGTTTTTATGTCATTTGTACTATCTCCTCCTTTTCCATTGACTCTATAAGCTATTCTTCTTTACCTCATCTAGCAGCTGCTGGATTGATTTTTCATGGTCCCTTGCTGTTTTTAAGAAATGTTTCTTTTCATGATTGCTAACTGCAAACCTGTCTTCTATACCTGAGATCCTGTCCTCACACTGACTTAATCTGTCATGGATACTTTGAATGGAATCTTGTTCTCTCTCTCCTGCCTGAATCTGTCTTATAGATTCCATTTCTTTTTCATGCTGAATATTCATGGCTTCGATCATTTTCTTTAGCTCTTCTATTTTTTGTCCATATCTTCTCTATCATCTCTGCAGTTATCTGAGAAATTATTTCTGATTTGATTTTTTAAAAGCTTCGTTCAATTGCTTTGTTGTTGCCACTTCAGAGCTGCCAGGTGGGTGGCTTTCAGATCGTCCCACTTCACTGGTCCTCTGGGTTTGCCTTGGATGAATTGGATGTCTGGGGTTGCATCTTATTTAAGTGTATTCTTATTTTCTTTTCATTTCTGTGCTGGGAATTGAAATCAGGACCTTACACTTGCAAGGCAGGTGTCATTTTCCTGAGCTATACCACAGACTCTTTATTTTCCTTTTTTTTTTTTTAATTTTAATTACAGGGTGATGTCTGTAAATTATATATGGTGGATTGCTTTATTGATAGTATTTCAAAATCTTAGAAAATTACTATTCCTCCAAAGTATCTTCCAGGTGCAGCTGGTTTTAGGGTTTTGAGTCTGTTGCAGATCCTAATTCTTCAGTGTATGGGGTGTGAGAAGTTGCTGGCTATTTGGCCCAGCCCCTGGTACTTTGGTCCTGTCCCACAGTATTTTTTGTGACCCTTCATCACTTTCAGGTGGAGTTTCAGGAAAAATACCTGTCTAGAGCAATGATGTCACTTTAGGCTATAGTGGAACCATCAGCAGTGACAACAGCATCAAACATAACCTAGAAAATGAAAAACTGATCAAATCATTAATTTTCCACTTTTAACTATATGAACTAGATTTGTGGTTATATAACAAAATATAAAACAAACCAGAAAATCATGTGCAGCACACTAGTATTTACTATGTCAATTTTGCCCTCAGGGATCAAAATTTAAAATGGGCTAGAGGACCAGGTTATACCTCAGCAGCAAAGCACTAACCTGGCAAGAACAAGTTCATGAGTTTGATTCCCAGAACAAAAAAAGAATTTTAAATGGATTAGGAAGAAAACAGAGAAGTAGAAGAAGAGGAAGAAATTAGAAGTAAGGCTGGAGGACAAAGGGAGATCATGCTAATTTGGGGAAATTGGTACAAAAGACTGGAGAGGAAGAAGAGAGTGAAGTTTCTCTCTTCACTCTCCTCATGGGCTTCAGTTTATGCATCAGATCCTTCCAGGGTCCAGGAGACCCACTTGCCTCCTCCTTGCCTTCCTTACCTTGAACTGGCCAGATGGCTCAGCCAACTAACGCACCTGCTTAGGCAGAATGCAACAGCCGGGGTTCAATCCCTGCCATGCTGTGTCAGCCCCAACCCCCAGGCACACTGAGATGGTGATTGAGATTGGGCATGGTGGAGCCTATAATCCCAGTTCTATCATTTTATTTTTTACTTGGGGGGTACTGGGAATCAAACTCATGATCTCACACTTGCCAGGCAGGCACTGTACCACTGAGCTATATCCTAGTCCTCTGTAATCCCAGTTCCTAGGAGGCTGAAAACAGGAGAATCACTACAAGTCCAATCTACATAGTGAGATCCTGTAGATCCTGTCCTAAATACATTTTTAAAAAAAGAATTCACTCATCTTGCTGTATTCTAGCATCTAGACAGCAACTGTCAGCCTCTTTCTCTGCTGTTTACCATTCCACCATCTCGGTGCTCCCTAAAAACTGTTTTTCATATGACTATTTTCACATTATTCCTTTAATAACCCTTCAAAATATTCTTATCAAATAATAATTTTAAGTATTTATATCAACTAACCCTATGTAACCTGGCTTCTACACCTGCCTTTATATAATAAGAGATGGCTTCCTCTAGAGAAAACTTGTACCATGCTTGCAGAAGTCTTCCCTAAACTATAGTGAAGAAGACAGTGTCAGCATGGCTGCCCCTGGGCCTTGTGAAGGCTGATTGGCCCATTATCCTGCTGAGCCTCACAGGTCAAGAAGGTAATTCTAAGCAAGGCACTGAGAAATACATGAGTTTAAGAGGCAAACCCAGAACCTGTCAATGGGTAAGAGTGACACTGAAGTCTTGCTCCACTTGGTTCTGCACACTGTGGATTGACCCTTTTCACCCATAAAGCCCCTCTAACTAGGCATATCACCAGGGGATGGAAACACTAATTCTATATGAAGTGATACATCATAGAAGTACAGAGAACAGGTTAGTGAAACCAAAAGCTAAAGAAGGATGAGTAATTGTACGGTAAACATGTCTTTAGAGAGAAACAGACTGATTACGCTAAACCCCCAAGTACTTACTATTCTGATGATCAGAATCCAAATCATATAGTGTACACTTTTTTCAAATAAATTATCATGTATGCTCTCCTAAAATATTACAGAATATTGTCTCAGAATTGCTTCTTAAGATATCTACAACAGAAAAGCCTGGACTCATCTGACTAACTAATGTTAAAATAGCCATTGTCTCCCTCTGCCTGTAGAAGAGTGGGCTTATGGGATTCTGTTAATTTTGCACTTGGCATAGAAAATATGACAAGAAGCATGCGACAGTTTCCAACATTCTGTGATGGAGGCACTGGGTTGAATATTCTTGTCACTGCCTAAGCCATAATCAGTTGCTAAAACTTCTAAGTACAGCAGGTTTTCTCCAGAACTTTCTTTTGAGTGACATCTGGGGTTAATTAAGTTTCCTTTTAGTCTCAGCATTAGCTACAGATGTGGAAGTGTAAATGTGCTTTCCAGGAACTGTAGATTATATGGTCATGATGTAGACCACTTTTATTAGGAGCTCAAGTACCACATTTCCAGAAGTATGAAGAATGACAGCAAGGAAAAAAGCCTTTAGAGCTTAAATTACAACCACATCTAATGAACTCAGAGGTGTTTTTCACTTACAAGGGTATTGCTTTTCAACTCCTGTAGCTTAAATGAATCTACTGATCATAACAGTAAATATGGGTTCTAAAGGTATCCCAAGAGGTATCATTAGTCACGTATTACATCCTTTTCTAATTTGTACACTTTCCATGTTTCAGAGTTTCACAGTACTGCTGAAACCTCCAGAATTTCATGTTTCCCTCAGCAGTCTACAATAACCCTTAGTCTGAATGACATGTATTATTTCCTCAGCAAACATGTGATGTGGAAAGCTTAGTAAAAGATTTATTATAAGAAATGGCTCGATGTTTTATTTCCTCCCTTAATTGAATACATTATTGCGCTGTGTTTAGAAATGCTGTGTTGATGTATTACACCTCAGAACAAATATGCACATGCCATCTGCAGCAAGCAGGTTTATTAGACTACAAATCAGGATACAGATGTTGGAGGGAAAGCTACGTATGCTAAGTCCCAATGCATCACAGCAGACTTGAACTCTATAAATCATGGTGGTCCTGTAGGTTTCTATTTTATAAAAATTAAGATATTGGTACTTATGAAACTGCAGGTACTAAATACCCTCTCTTTCATTCTACACATAAAGCATAAAGTGTTGAGCTGCTGAGATGGTAGGTACAACACCGTAGGTGGCAAAAAGGACTGAGTAACTGCAAAAGAAAAGTCTCACATTCTTATGCCTTGATATTAGTGTAAAAGATCCATATTTAAAGTCAGCATTCTGGAGCAAATGAGCAGATAGGTCTGCTGGGAGTGTAAATGATCACATTTTTATTGATCTATTTCACAAATTTAGACTTTAATCCATTTGTAAGAAGAGAATTTATTGAGTACCTGCTTCCTGGGTGACACTAGGCTCTACGGTTTTATTAAAATGAGACTCACTGGTATTATTTTGATGCAAGAGGAATAGCTGAATTTTTCTTTCTTTCTAACTACGTGCTCTTTAACGATAAGGCCTAAAAATGGACAAATTGCCTCTAGAAACATTACAAGAATATACCAATGATTTCATCAGTGCAAAGAAATAACAGATGAAGTTCAGCTAGTACAGCTAAGAAGACTACTGAAGAATGATATGATTATTTTCCATTAGATTCTCAAAATGTAACTCAATTATACCAATTTTAAGTAAAGAAAATCTAGCATGCTCACACCTTGAGGAAGGATTAATGTTCTGTAACTCTATTGATCTCATACACTCTTCTTAAGGTATCTCAGGTATTATTAACAACAGTTTGCTCTAAATCTACTTGCCTGTCGTCCCAGGCTCTCCCAGATCTACAAATCTATCTGCCCTTTATTCATCATGCTTATTCTATAGGTGAAGACTAAATATACTCATATTTACAATGAGGAAGTTAATGATTTCTTTAAAAATCAGATTAAATACACCTTTTACTTGGGGTGTAGAGTGGTCTTCAAGAAAAATGTGGTCCTCTCTTTGCCTGAAAATACAACTATGGTTGCAGCACAGACAAGAACAACTTAAGAAACCACTGTAAAATGCACAGCACACCCAGAAAAGGAGAACATCTTGCTTCCTTAGAAGCAGAGTCCAGTAGGTGATTGTGACTCACTGCATTTTGCCTTTGTGTATAACTTCATGTTTTCACAACATTGTCACATGGGCTGCTTTATTTACGATATGAGCAAGGCATATGTTCATTCATTCCTCAAATATCTCATGCATGCTTATTAAGAGCCAGGCATCACACTCCATACTGGAGACACAATGAAAAAGAAGATAGATTCTCAGTGAGCTTTCTTCCTAGTTGAGAAATAAAATGAAAGCCATTAGATAATTACAACATATTATAATACAGATATGATGAAACACTAAGGCGATACAGAGTTATCTATATAGTAGCTTCATTTTACAGAAAAGGTAACTGATAAAATACATTAATATTAATATTATGGAACAGTTTTCACAATAAAATTTCAATCTGTATTAAATTGCTTGGCATAACACTGGCTTATAATAAGGACTCTGTAAATGTTATTATTAAAGAAGCACAAGCCCGGAGAGATAGCTTGGTGGTCTAAGTGCCTGCCTGGCAAGCACAAGGTCTGGAGTTCCACTCCTGGTACCGCATGTCATGCTGGCTCCAGAACTGAAACCTGGTGTGGTGGTGCATGCCTGTAGTCCTAGTGCTGAGGAGGCTGAGACAGGAGGATTACTATGAGTCCAAACTACAGAAGGAGACCGTGTGTCAATCAATCACTGAATTCATCAACCAATCAATAAAAACAAATAAAAAGGGGCAGCACAGAGACATAGTTTGGTGCATAAGTCATATGGAATTTTTTGGACCTAGCTACTTCTTAGTTGGTGTGGCCTTAGGAAAGTTACACTATCAGTCTAGATCTGTAATGGCCAAACTTTTAGAGCTTTCAGCCAAAGGTAGCATGTCTGCCACTGATCTAGATCTTAATTTCCCCAGGGTTAAGATGGGAGTAGCAATTATAACCTGTAAGGATCAAAGCTAGGAAGAAGTCTGAAAACTTTATAGCACATCAAAAATCTAGTTGAGAAAATATATATATTTGATGTCATATGATAGAGCCATTTGGGGCCAGGAAGAGTAAGATATTAAATTTTACCACAGGGAAGAAAGCCTTCCACCAAAGAGCTCAAGGTAGGAAAGGGGACAAAGTATATTTGACATCGTAAGCAAAAACTAATGAAGTAGAGAAGAAAAGAGAGAAGGCAGCAAAAAGATGGGTGTTTGGGTAAGATTAATGGGGCCTGGGCAGTGGTTGGATTGGACAAGACAGCAAAATGGTTTTGAAAAGAGAGGAAAGGCGTACGATGCACACAGCTCATAGTGTTTCTATTGTTAGTAGTTATAGTCTTTCCAATATGTCCCATCCAGATTTTGCTAAATTGGAGCGTTTTTAAATAATTCCTAGAATGTTATCAGTGTATCTTAACCAAGTTACCACATACACAATAACCTCATACCTACCTTTGATGGCATCTGGGGAAAGCACGCTCTTTTCTCTCATTCGGATCCTCGAAGCAATTGCTGGACACAAAGTGTTCAACATGAAATAGTGCTCTATAAGATATTTTGCGGTACTGAAAAAGTTTTCATGTTTGCTGCTTTCTTTTTCTTTTTGAATAGGTAGGTTTCTGCGCACACAAGATAAATATTTTGCATCCATCACTGAGGCCCAATATGGACATTTTCAGAGAATGAGGAGTTTTAATCTGTGGTCTAAGTGTTGTCAGTTTGAGAAATCTCTTTCCTTGCCCCAGACAAAACTTTAAGGCCTCTCTAGAAGTAAACAACCTAAGCAAAGTCACCTCAGGGCTGATAAAAATGTGAGTATACTTTACTGTCTAGGTGGCTAGCACCCTGTAAAAGAATGTAGATGCTGCCCCTCTTCTTTGTTATCTTTCTGATAATATTAGTTATGGTGTGGGTTAACTTATTACATTAAGGAACACTTAAGAGAAAAAAATTCCTTAAAGTTACACACAATTGCAAGTTTCTTCAATACATCTTTATCACTAGGACGATTCAAAACTTGTGTAGCACAGCGAGACCAGCGCAGCTCCTTGACAGTGACACACAATACTTCTAATAATGAAGTTCCAATGGGTGCCCTTTGAAAAGGTGCTTACTCTTTGCTCAGTTAGCTATTGAATCCAGTCTTTGAATACTTGGAGTCCAGTCTTTGAAATAACATGCAAAATGGAAATGGAAATTTTATTCCAAGTTATGTGCTATACTTTGCATACAGAACAGAAAGTTGTTCATATGTATAGTAAGAAACTAAAATGTACTTCCTCCTTACAGAAAATTTATCTGAGAACAAAGGTCTAGATTAAAATTAGACAGAAAGGGCAAAATTCTATCTTCTATTATGCTGCTTAGTCCGGTTCCCCACCCACTCATCCCAATTTCCTCATTAGTGGGTTGTCCAAGTATTGGAACTTGATGGAATAAGAATGGGATTTCAACAGAAGATCAAGCGCTTAGAAAGTCGCCCCAAAAGACAGGTTATTCTTTCATTCCTATATCAATAAACCAGTAAAAACAAGACCATATTTGAACTGGCAAAGCTTCCTGTGTTTTTTGACTCTGTAAAAAAGGAAGTTTTCCATAAAAGTATCCATTAAATGTTTGTATATAGTGATGACATTGTTTACATTGGTTATGGCTTGGTGTTGGGAGGGCAGTGCTTTGGGGCCTTCCTCTAGTTCAATTTTGAAAACAACAGTTCTTTTAGTTTTCAGTGAACTAACTTGACTCAAGCCATGCCATGAATTATTTTTGCATGAAAGCTGCCATTAAAAAATTACTGCAGAATGCTCCACTGGCAGTGAGCATCAGCACAACCTAATGCAAGCAAGTTACGCAAGTTAAAATAAATATCAGAGAATTAGGTGTGAAAAAAACTTAATCAGGTATGTCCATCTGACCACTAGAATTGTAAAACTTCTTCAGAGTAAAGCCAGTTTTCTTTAAGGTTATTTACTGCTCAGAGAAAGTGTTTTCAGTTCCAACAAAAATATCTAAGAAACAGAATGAGGGCAAAGAGGCATATTTCATTTTGTTTTCTACCACCTGCAAGAAATAGGATTTTAGGTGCAAGATGAGTATATATATGGCTTTAATCCCCTACTAAAGACACTGCTCTCTTAAGTTCAAGAGTCTCAAACAAAGAAGATAGTTGTTTTGTTTTGCTTTTTGTGATACCAGGGATCGAGCTCAGGATCTTGTGTTTGCCAGTCAGGTGCGTAAGCTGATGAGCTATTTCCCCAGAAAGCCCTTGTTAAATATATACAAGTGCTACCTGTAACAATACCAGGTGCTAAACACTCAGATAAGGCCTCTTAATCTCCACTCTACTCTACCTGGAGGGGCTAGATACCTCACTGTATTTCTTCAGAGCACAGACTTCAAAGTTCAGTCTTGGCCTCTTCACTTACTGTGTGACTCTGGTCAACCTGCATTTATACAGTGGCCTTTTTCAGAATACTCTGAGAAACACAATACAGTGACAGGAATGTAAAACTAGAAAGACAAAATGCTATACTAGTAGCTCTCTATCAGGGAATTAGTCCACAGTTTCCAAGTGACTGTCCCAACAGGCTAGGAAGGCCAACTTATAGTCTCTAAACTACGAGACAAGGATGATCCTACAAGTATCCAAGTGCACATATGGTGCCTGACACATAGAAAGAGACCAGTAGAAGTGAGCCATTTTTTCTCTTAACCCAAAAAGTGTTTGGTTTTCTTCTTTCCTTGGTCCTTACGAGGCTCTGGTAACAAAGGCCTGCGATAAGAAGAGGTCCGACAAAAGGGATCTGAGATCATCATGCAAGGGTGTGGGATTGTAAATAGCTGAAGTATTCTTTAGTTTGCAGCAAGAACAACAACCACTGAACACTGCAGTGGAAGCTCTAGAGAACAGAGTTACTCAGGGACCTTGCTTACAGTTTAATGCGGCAAGGTTCTATGGGTGCTATTGTGCCTCATTTCCAAGAGACCCCAGTCAAGGTATGCAGCTGCCTTTGGAGCCACTGGTGCATGCCCAGACACTTCTCTTGTCTAAGCAATATTGTTTCTCTGTTCTTCCCTGATAATAAAACTCCAACTGTGATCAGGTTGTTGGCAGATTCGCTGATTTCAAGGGTAGGTTTCTGCCTCAACAAGAAAGAATGAGCTGAAAAGTTGGTCTAAATCAGTCCTACTGGTTACTTTCCCCTTCTTCAGGGACCAGCCAAAGAGTAAGCACATGATTCCACCCTGGCCAATGAGATCTGAGAGTTACTCAGAAAGAGTCTTTTCCTAAATGAAAGAAGACAAGACTGCACAGAGAGAAAGCCTCCATCAATCTCCTTCCTATTCTGAACTTGGACATGCTGGCAAGAGCAATGGCAACTCTAATATGACCAGGAAAATGACAATAAATTTGTCCCTAAGAATCATTAGATCTCTGAACCAGTATAGGCAATTGTCTACTTACACATTTCTTGTAATATAAGAAATATGAAGGCCCAAGTGATTAAGCCTATACAGATGAGCTTTCTATTTCTTGCCATCAAATGTATTTCAAAGCCCCGCTATAAGATGGGGCTGAAACCATTCTTCTTACTTGACTTTATTTGAACAAAGATTCTAATAATCAACCACAAAAAACTAGTCTATCAATCAGCAGCTCTAACAACAAAGGAAATAGTCATGTTTTATAATAAATATTTTGGTTCAATTGGCCTATAAATTTAAAACACAGGTTAAGTAGGAAAGTAAAAATGAGATGCAGTTGCTTATTTACTTGCTCGCATCTGCTGCATTTAGTTCAAAGAGACATAAAGAGACACCACTCCATCATCTTTGACAGACCCATATTAGTGATGCAAAGCATATGCTGAAGCTTTGCAAGTAGTTGAGTTCAGTGCACAGGAAAAGGATAAGCCAGTTGTGTACATGGTCTTCTGTGACATTTGCCACTTTACTAGTCTCATGTTCTCTCAAATGTCACTTGCCACAAGCAATAATTGTCATTGTTAGCCTAATGCTTTACCTGTAGATGGTATATTTCAGAGTGCTTTCACATCAGTTCTGTTCTTCTAGGCTCAGAATGTGCCAGTTACTAGCTATGGTGCCCCACAGAAGACCACTAGGGCCTATGGAAGGAAATCCTCATTTTCCTTTTCCCTAGGTCCAGCTTGGCTGCAGGCACTAATGACTTCCTTTTTAGCACCATTGTTGAATCAATTATGACTCAGAAGCAAATGAGTTGAGGAGACACTCTTGTTGCCTGTGCCAAAGTAAGAATCACAGGCCTACACATTGGCCTTCTGGTCTTCTGTACTATCTGTGATTGTTTCTGATGTGATATCAAACTCTGTTATTGGATGGAGAGTTTTATTCCTATCTGGGATTTGTTTCAAAAATTACCAATCTCGGCTTGGCAGCCTTGGCTTACAGTGCAATTATGGCCAAGTCCAAGAACCACATCATGCACAACTAGTCCTGAAAGTGGCCCAGAAATGGCATCAAGAAACCTCTATCACAAAGATACAAATCTCTGAATGGGGTAGATCCCAAGTTCCTTAGGAACATGCATTTTGCCAAGAAGTACAACAAGAAGGGCTTCAAGAAAATGCAAGCAAACAATGCCAAGGCCGTGAATGCACACGCCAAGGCTATCAAGGCCCTCATCAAGCCCAAGAAGGTCAAGCTCAAGATCATCCCAAAGGGAGTAAACTGCAGGCTCATTCAAGTTACCTATATTGTCCACCCCAAGCTTGGAAAGCATAACCATGCCTGCATTGCCAAGGGTCACTGGCCTTGTTGGCCAAAGGCCCAGGCTTTAGCCAAGGCTCCAGCTCCAACTTCTGCTCCAACCAAGGCCCAGTCTCCAGCTTCTGCTCCAGCCAAGACCCAGGCTCTAACTTCCGATCCAGCCCAGGCTTCCAAAGGTACCCATGCCCTCATGAAGACTCCAAAATAAAAGACTCTTATCTGCTGATGTAAAAACAGGACTGGTGTGACACCTAGGGTGCCATCTGTGGGGGGCTGGTGTCCTCCTGTGCTCTTTGTATAAATAAACCTGAGGCAGGAAAAAAAATTGTCAATTCCTTATAACCACAAACTGAATTTCTGTCCTAAACTGGACCCCATATTAGGACACAAACAATAGGAAGTCAGAGAATTGGTCTTATCTAATGAAACTATCACTAGCAAACATCACAGTTTGTATGGTTTCATTTGCAGGACATGTCCAGAATAGACGAATCTGTAGAGACAGAAAGTAAATTATCCTTTTTTGGGGGCATAGAGGGTTACCAGGAGTCAAACTCAGGACCTCACACTTGCCAGGAAGGCACCTATTCCTGGCTCCTAAATTACTCTTTTTTTAAAAAAAAGTTAGTAAATTAATGCTTGTAAAGGAATGAGAAAAGGAAAAATGAGAAATTACAAGCTTTCCTTTTGGAGAGTCAAAATGTTCTAAACCTATAAAATGGTGTTCATTGCAGTCTTATGGATCGCTAAAACACTGACAGCATCTACTTTGGATCATCCTGGGACTGTACTTTTCAAATACAATTTTCTAGTATCTTTTCAAGTCTGACTTTCAAGTGATTTGTCTACACTTCAATGAAAACATAGCTACATTAATTAAGTATCTTTAACTTAATAAAAGTCAACAATTTAAAATTTTAAAAATAAAGATTTAAGCTTAGAATTTCAGAAATTGTTGTGGATGGAGCTTGCTCCCACATATGATTAAGTGGGTTTAGATGAAGCACTTTTATCATGGAAAATACGAAAGACCCTTCAGCACACTAAAACTTGTAAGCAATTTATATTGCTATAGATACAACTGTGGTTCAGAGAGGACTTTTTCTAAGTTCCTAATTTAAGTCAGCAAATGAATAGCTTTGGGTCTCTATAATACAGGTCATCTGGTGGAACATTGTATCAAAAATATGAAAAACAGTATTGCTGTGATGCTTCAAACGGAGAGACTAAAAGAATGGCGGCTGGGTGGAAGTCTCGTTCTTTATGTAAAGGACGAGAATGGGGAGGCTGCTCTTTAAATTCTTCTCAGTCTTGTTTCCTGACAAACCTGTTTGATGGGCATCAGGGACTGAAGCGGAGCATCCTCAGAACAAGTAGCCATCACTCATGCTTCATTGGATTTCTATGACAGAATGATCACATTCCGTAGAACCTGGCATAAGCACATCATTATTAAGCCTGGCTTTAGCATTTTTTAACTGATCACGGACGCTGCAGTCCTTGGTGGCTCCTCTCTGCTGGCACTGTTTGTAGTTATTTGACCTTTTCTCAGTGGATAATCCACACAAAAAGCCCTAATTACTTCCCCAGCTTTGACCAGCCAGCAGTGTGAATAATCAATGCCGTTCATTTAGGTATTGCACAATCAGATGCTTATGGTGTTTAAAGAACATTTTTGCATTGACCTGCCACAGCTGTAGGACAATTACAGGCAGTAAAGCTGCTGTTGTAATCACAAGATGACCAGGTGACCTTGGAGGTTTAGAGTTGATGACTGGGGCCTTGACTGGGGCATAGTCATGATACAGAACATATTTTGGGAGAGAAAAGAAGCTTCATTGTATACTAATGTGACATGCTCATCCCCAAGAGCAATCTTCTGATATATTGACAAATCCACAAGACTTGTATTGGCAGGTAAAATTCAGTATTTGTATCCATAGATTCAGCTACTTCCCATTGTATATGAAACAATAGAGAAATAAGATTAGGACTTGACTGCACAAGTCACAAGTTTTTCTACACTTTTCTTACAGTAAATATG
>PVKN010028792.1:0-13155 GCA_004027915.1 Capromys pilorides
GGGGCTGGTGTGGCTTGTGTTGCCAGGGATCAAACCGTGGTCTTCTCTGCCTGCCTAAGCTTGCCTAGGCAGGCACTTTAGACCACTGAGCTATCTCGCCAGCCCGGATCTAGAAATTCTGATGCAGTTTTGACTTCTCAGGCACAGCAGCGCGACTACAACCTGTGGTATATCATGTCCCTGTCCAGAAAACTCATGGTCCTGTAACAGCAAAGCAGCCTTTGTTCAAGTGCTAGGCTAGTTTTTCCTCCCAGGTTTCCATTTCAACAAGAGGCCGGCAGGTGGCAGCAGAGGTCCATCTCTGCAAGAATCATGGTCTGAATTCCTTCTCCAACCAAACCTGTTAAAACCTGGCTGCTGTACAACCTCCACGAAGTTAAATCCTGTTGGCTGACAGATTTTACGAAGTAGCAGGCTGGGTTTCAGTAAGGGGTTGGGTATCAGATAGGTTTTAATGACTGTCTTTAGCAAGATAATATTTAAAATCCAGTAGCGTTAGCCGTTTGGGCAAGATGAGACTGGGTTATTTGTTTGTGTTTTGTCCTCAGATAACACTTGGAGGTCAGCTTTGTACTTCCCACTGGTTCTTTCAGAATGAGACACACATGATTGTTGAAGTTCCCCTTGTTTTAACCGTTGCTTCCATGGGCCGGCCAGATAGCTCAGCAGATTAAAGTGCCTGCTTAGGCAGACGCAGGGGACAGGGATTCCATCCCCAGGCTGCCGTGCTGGATTTGTCCTCGGGACAGGCTGAGATGGCGATTGAGACTGGGCGTGGTGGCGCGCCCCTGTAATCTCAGCACTTGGGAGGCTGCAAACAGCAGGATCACTGAGTCCGATCTGTGCAGTGAGACCCTGTAGACCCTGTACTACATGCATAAAACATAAATAAGCAAATAAAACTAAACCAAACGTGGCTTGCATGTCTCTTCCTTGCAGATTGAGCTGGCCATCCTGCGGTTTCCCTACGATTCCTGGGGCACTCCGTTCCAGCAGCTCAAGCAGGTGGTAGAGGAACCATCACCCCAGCTCCCGGCAGACAAGTTCTCCGCAGAGTTTGTCGACTTTACCTCACAGTGGTGAGACAGCGCCCTGTCCGGTGCCTGTGTGTGCAGGGCGGGGTTGTGCGCGCGCGCGTTCCCTCCCCTGGGCTCCATCCATGACTCATGTGCCCGTTCATTCTGAGAGCGGTTACGGCCCACAGCGAGGATGGGGGAGAGGGTGACGACCGTGGCTCCATCGCTGGGTTGCGAGTCAAGGAGGTGCCTCGCCCTAGTCAGTTATTAGCCTACAGCGTTGCAACCTGGCAGTGTCTCCAGGGATGGAGGTGTGTGCCGGGGCATTTGGGGAGCTCAGAAAGGGCATCAGGATAGGCTTCTCGGGAGGAGATAAACTGAGGTGTCGCCCACATTAAAGGGAAGGAGGAGAGGAAAACTGCTCCAAAGAGAAGGACAAGCGGGAGCATCACAGTGGCAAGAAGCCATTCCATGGGAGTTGCAAGCCGTTTCATATAGGTTGGGGCATAAAGAAAAATGTGGCAAGGTCCCCAGCCTTGGGGAAAAGACAGAGAGGATTACTGTGGGTGGGAGGTGGGCGAGACGCTCAGGGCTGCAGGTGAGGTACCAGAAACACTTGCGAGACCTGGGCTTCTCCAGAGCCCTCGCGGCCTACAGATGCCCCTGCCCAGGGGGGCATCACAGGCAATGACGGGGGTCCGGGAAGAGAGTGTTTGGAGTAGGGAGCGAATCAGAGATGCAGTAAGGTGGTTGACTGTGTTTTCCTAGGATTGCTAGGATCCCAGCCAGGTGTGGCGGCACACACCCTAATCCCAGTACCCGGGAGGCTGAGGTGGGAGGGGTGATGTGAGTTTGAGATCAGCCTAGGTTACATAAGTGAGTTCTAGGCCAGCTTGCACAGCATAGTGGGCGCGGGGGGGGGGGGGGGGAATTCTAACATTCCTCAAGAAAGGTTGGCGGGGGTGTTGGGTTCTCCAAACAATGAGATGGCATCTGCCCGCATCGGGGCCATGAAGGTTGGCATATCCGTGTGGCAATGATTATTGCGAGCATTGGTGGGAAGAGGATGCCACGTGAGAATCACAGGACGGAGCTCAGCCGGTTCATCTGGGCATCTTGCAAAACTCCCTAACTATGCGGAGGAAGTGGGGAGTCGGAGCCAGCTATGTGCTTGGAGGGCAGCTGCCCTGGAGGGGTTTGGGGCTCCACAGGCTTCTCGGCACGCAGGGCAGCTAAGGCGACGCCTGTCTCCCGGCATTGTTCTTTGGCCCCCGTGTACTCTTGGCAAACATTTTCTGAATACAGCTTGGATGGATGACGTGAAAAGACAATGCTGCACTCTGCTCCTGGGACATGGAGTCCACCTGGGCTTTTTATCTGTCCTGGGCCCCTTCTTAGCCCTGCTGCTTTTCCTAGGGCATTAGGGTGCTGTCCCATTGTGAGATTTTGTTGTTGTAGTGGTGGTGGTGCTGGTTGTTGTTTGTCTGTTTTATTTTGGGCTGAATGGCTAGCCCAAAGAAGCTATGGCAATAAGCCTTACTGTGGTCTTGTTGAATGTCTCTGAAATACACGTTTCGGGGATCCTGAGCTGCGTCCCTCCGTCTGTTTCATTTCTGCAGTGTTGAAGTGGGTCCCTAGCTTCCTTGGCTCCTGGATTCCTGCGCTCCAGTTTGGTTCTTGCTTCGTTTGACGCCTTTTGCCTTACATGCAAATATTTGAAGGTCACATAGGCCCCCCATCCTGGTGGAAGGGAGGTCATCTTGGAGTCTTCTAGCCAGTAGTTCTCAGGAGGTGAAGTAACCGGGAAGGATCTCACTGAGGCAGTCTGTACAAGGTGTCTTCCGTCCTCCTCCTGCTTGTCTTGTTTCCCTCTTCCCAGGGTTCTGGGTCTTTCAAGCAACTCTGGCAATGAGCTGGAGAAAGCAGAGTTTCCT
Organism: Capromys pilorides; assembly: GCA_004027915.1. Classification (NCBI taxonomy): domain Eukaryota; kingdom Metazoa; phylum Chordata; class Mammalia; order Rodentia; family Capromyidae; genus Capromys; species Capromys pilorides. The sequence continues at coordinate 2,951 of PVKN010028792.1, forward strand.
ATTGCAAATCACAGGTTTCATCCATATCTAGTGCTCGTAGCTCTGGCTGCCCTTGCGGAAATCTCCAGCAGGGCTGCAGTTGTCCTGTCTTTGAGGAGACCTCCCACTCTCTCGTCCTGAGAGATTCCAGTGTAACTGGTTCAAGGAGAGGGCAGAGCTGCGGTGTTTTCCAGATCTTCTCAAGTATCCTGGTGTGCTCCTGCAGCTCCCTTAACAGGCCTCATGAGAGCGTGGGTCTAGACAGAGGACCTACAGACCCGAAGCTGACTGTTTGGGATGCCTCAGATCTTCTGCAGTTTGTTTCTTTTCTTTTTTTTTTTTTTTTCTTTCTTTCTTTCTTTTTTTTTTTAAATCATTCAATTACTTTATTTTTCTAATACATTTTTTCCATTACTTGAAAGTTTGCCAAAATATCAAAGCCTTGAAATATTTTACAAAAATTTTAAGAATGCAGACATTGGAGCTAGAGAAGAAGCAGAACACCCGAATAGCGTGTGCAAAGCCCTGGATTGAGTTCCCAGCACAAAAGTAAACAAACAAATCCCACAAAGTGAAAACAACAACCTTTGAAAGAAAAAAAGAAAAGTTTTTGAGATAGAGTTTCAGTGTAGTTCTGGCTGGTTTGCTGTCAGTGTGTAGGCCAGGCCGGCCTCATACTCACAGGGACCCTCCTGCTTCAGCCTCCTGAGTGCTAGGACTATGGGTATGCACTATCACGCCTGCTGGCCTAGCTCCTTTTAATGTATGCATTGTGCGTGGGATTCCCAGATCCTGGTATTATTGCCCCTTCTGTAGAGCCCACTCTGTGGCTGTTGTCCTGCTTCCAGACCCCTGGAGGCATCATGTATCCCTCTAGGATCTCCACCTTTTCTCAGTTTTAGCTCAGCTACGACAGTTCTCTTATTTAAATATTCTGCGCTGTGGAGGAGTTTTAGTTCATGTCGTGGTAGACTTCCATTAGTCCTGTTAATTCGATGTCCTCTCTTCACAAAAATGTGATGGCATTCCTTCATTCAGGAAGTCTGTCCACCTTGCTTGCAGGGTTTATGAAAAATGACTTTGGGCCGGGGAAATAGCTCAGTGGCATAAGGGCCTTCCTAGTAAGTACGAGGTTCCAAGTTCAATGCCTATACCTGAAAAAAAAAAAAAAAAAAAAAAGCAGTTTTTCAATAAAAGAAGCTTTAAAAAGTGACTTTAACTTAGACACCTTCACAGGATATCATTTTCTTCAAACTTTTAGTACTGGAACTCTGGTAGAATCCGGTACTTGAGAATATTGGTTTTGCAGCTGAGTAAGTCACTTCTTTTAGGTTGGGAACCGGAAACAGAGGAAGATCCCTTCCTAGTTCTATCAGTGCCGCTTCTGTTCCTCGGTTGGACTCCAGGAGCTGGCAGCCTCCCTTATTTCGGGCCCCAGAACGGGAATTTTTTTTTTTGCCTGCTGTAAATCACCAATGTATTTTCTTTGCTCACCCTTAGGGATGTGCATTAAATCATTTTGAAGCCAACTGGGTTGAAGATTGCACTTTTATTTTATTTTTATTTTTATTGTTTTAGCTCTTATGACTGACTTGGGTCTGCACTGATACAGTTTCATTTTTCATAGACATTAACATCCGGGTACCTTCCTTCCACTCAGTAACAGTCCAGTTCTGGTCCTTGTTTGACTACTACAAGCTCTAAGTTTGGTCTGGAGTAGAGTTGAAAGAAGGAAAAAGTGGTCATGAACAAAGAACACTTGTTTATTGGTAAAGAGTAGCAGATCGCATAAACTCTTTGTTTGCTATTTTTTTTTTTTCCCATTGCCCTTTTTGAGGTGTGCATTTTAGGATAAATGTTAAAAAATGTGTTATAGTAAAAGACACATTGCAAAGATATCCCCCCCACCCCCCCAGCCCCACCTCTTCCCTCCAGTCTTGACACCATCATCCCGCTGTTCTTGATGTTTTCTGAAGTGGTTCTGGGCTCCTCCTTTGTGTCTTTCCTTGGGCTGTCATGGCTGCTAACCTTCGCTGAGCTGGTTGAAAACCTTTCACTTTCGCAGTCAATTGACATTAGAGAGGAGACAGGAGTCACACAGCACTGCATCTGGTGCACGAGAACACAGTGTAATGTTTTTGCCAGCTTATTTTCTTTTATAAATCCTGGCAGGAGCATTCACCATAATTTTGATCACACTTCTAGAAGACATTCACAAAAGAGGGCATCCATGCTTGCTTCATGAAGCAGCAAGATTTCATATATACTGGGGAGAATTTTGAGGGGAATTAATGGTCCCACGTCTTTCACTGTGACAAAGTTTTAAAAATTTACACCTGCATGTTATATTTCCGTCTCACCTCGTCTAAAACTATAATGCTGAGTCATGGTTTTAGGCAAAGCATGACTTCAGACAAAGCCCCACTTTGAGTGATTTGCTGTGTTTTTCTTTTGCGACACAAGCTAAGATCTTTCAGGAATCCTCACAGGGCCCTAGTTCTTGGTGATAAGGAGGGGAAAGAGAGCTACGGTTTTGCAAAGTGAAATATTTCATATCAAGGTTTGCGGCACACACACCTATGTGTTTATCTCCTGCTCTGTCTTTAGACTTAGAGAAAGGACACACTGTTCACAGCCCCGCAAGCTGCAATGGGTTGTGTCCTCCGGAAGTACTTGTTAGTGTTGCAGTGCCGCTGAGCACCACATTCTGCTTGGGTGTCTCTGTCCTCTGGTAGCACAGTATTGACTGCTTTCTCTCAGGTGACAGGAGTCACGGAGTGAAACACTTACAAACTGCAGTGTCCCTATTCAGCCAAGGTTTGCTTCGGAGCACAGATGCCCATCTCACTTGCTGCTCCATTTCTTCTGCAGGAATATCAGAGAAACTGCATCCTGGAAAAAAAGAGGAAATTCCATATGTTTATTCTTATGAAGTTGAAAAAGAAAGAAATAATGACTCCTTATAGACCTGTTGTTTTTGTATTCATCTCCAAACAAGACTAAGGAGTGATGCTTTTTCTCCCCTACCTCATGTAGTTTTCTTAGCAGTGAGATTTTAAAGAATTCCTAATATGGGTCATTTTGACCACACACAGAGGTCTTGTTTGGGGCTTCATAATAGTAGAAGCCTCACAGAAAAGCCCTATTGGGCCAGCAAAATAGCTCAGCAGATTAAAGCACCTGCAAGCAGGCACTGGGGCCAGGGGTTCAATCCCCAGGCCTGCCATGCTCACCTTGCCCCCAGGGTGCACTGAGATGGCAGTTGAGACTGGGTGTGGTGGTGCATGCCTATCATCCCAGCTCTTGGGAGGCTGGAGACAGGTGGATCACTATGAGTTTGAGTTCAATCTAGTAGTGAGACCCCGAACACCTTGTAGGCCCTTCTCTAAAAATACAAATACAAAAACAAAAGCAAAAGCAAAAGCAAAAACACAAGAAAAGCCCTAGAGTCCTACCCTGAAAAGGGTTAATGAGTGAGATTATTATTAAGAAAAGAAAAAAGAATCTTGGCAAGCTCACGCTTCTTCCTATAGGTTAACCAAAGGAAGTCATGGTAAATCAACTGCCCACTGCTAAAATAGCCAGACTTGTTGTTGCTTTTCCTCCAGGCCTCATTCATAGACTGAGTGCCCAGCTGACCAGCCTGCTGGAGGCGTCCCCTCCAGATGTCAATACTGTCTGACTCAGAGGGACTGCTGTAAGACAGAGGCAGTCAAATACAGCCTCCTGTTTGTCCTTGAAGGACAGTAGCAAAAGCAGACACTAGATATTTGTTTAGCTTTTCACAGATGGATGGCTTGCAATGCCCACTGTGTTTTTATTCCATGGGTGCAACCAACAGCCCTTCTTGGAAGCCATCGGGGGGTTTCAAACAGGCAGAAATCCTCTGGTCAGCACAGCTTGAAGCTAGCAATTCTCAAGACAGCATGGAGCTGTGCTTTAGTGTCAGTGACGGTCAGAAGTGTGTGTTGTGGTGTTTGGAAGTGGGGTTAGAGCAGTTAGCTAATTGCACCCTTGAAAATGACAAGCCACTTCAAAATTCTGAAGTCTGACTTCAAGCCAAAAGGAAATTGGTGTTGCTTTGAACTCTGCCATTGTTATTTCATGCTGAATTTCAGGTACTTCCTATTAAACATGCAAAAGTTGCTCCCCCGCAGAAACTTGTCCTGGGTGTTTTGCTTTTCTTAGTACATGTTTTGAACTGTTCTTGTTTTAAAAGATAGGGAGACTGGTTATATCAATTATATGAATTCAATAAACAGCCTTGCTTCGCTGTGTAAATATTTTTCATCAATACTCAGTAGTAGAGCTTGGGGTGAACTTTGAGCCTTCTCCCGAGAGGCCATAAAACAAGAAGTGGTTTATTTGCTGGCAGTCTCTGTCGTTTCCAGACTCTTAACCATTTCATTATGGATCCACGTGGGTATTTCTACCCTGTTCTTAAAATACAGATATAAAGAAAAGAAAATTGTGGAAATATATTTTTGTGAACCATGAAAAGATGAAGTAATCTGCAGGGAAGAATCACTTCTCCTCAGAAATGGGCCTTTCTGCCCGCAGGAAAGAGTCATTTTCTGTGTATGGAATACAAAGTAAAATGTCATTAGTATCGCAGAAGCTCTGGCTAGTGAGCAAGGCCATGGTTCTAACATCTGAGGCCAAGCCTACTCTTTGCTGTCCAATCATCCCTCTCTCTGTCTTGGAGTTGACAGAGAAACATGCCAAAGTGTACAATATGCACATGTTAGATTTGAGGCAGTTGTCTAAGCTGAAGCACCCACAGTCAACCCCTTGACTATGGAGTGTGGGTTTCATGTTGTCTTTGTGTTGCTTGTTATGGTATTAGTGGGTTAAGTTGCTGAAGATTTTCTGGGTTTTGACTTACTCCGAGCAATAGCTGGAAGTGGGGCCTTTGCACAGTCTTTATGTGTTTATTTACACTAGGATCGACGTGCAGAGCAGCCATGCTGAACGGTCGTATTTCTTCCTCTGTGTTTCTTTCTGGGTGAACTAGCTCCTGGACTCAGAAAAAGCCTTGACTCTAGGGATGGAGGTAGAGAGGAAGAAGTAGGGGGAGATGGAGTGATGGGTATGTGCTCAAGGGGAGGCAGGGGAAGCAGTTTTTCTTTGAAGTGAATCCCATCTGAGAGAAGGGAATAGGAGGCAAGAACACAGAAGGACACACTAGGAGGACACTCCAGGTTCCTTTACCTCTATACCAGTGATATCTGGGGTTCAGTTGTTTCTTGCTGGGGTGGACCACCCTCTGTCTAAAAGGAGGGTTAGCAAAATCCCTGGCATCTACCAGTACATCTTAGATGCCAGGCATACCTGGCACCAGTCACTCAATGCAGGAAGCCTTCAGGTATTACCCAGTGTCCTCTGGGGCAATTCACCTCCTTCCAAGCACTAGGATACAGAGCCATAGGGGGTAACTGCAGGATCACATTCATTTTACTCACACACACATTCCCATGTCAACCTGCCTTTGACACTTGCTAATTCCTCTACCTAACCCACTCTTATTTTTATCCTCAGTGGAGATGAAACTTTCTCTCATAGGTTGTGTGGCCACTGAGGTCCCTAGGTCCTAGGTCTGCCCTCAATTCCAGGTTGAGCCTTCTGTCCTCACACCTACCTGTTAACCTGTCCCAGGTTCCTGGGCTTCTATCTACAGCATTACCTGGAATAAACTGGTAGGCGGCTTTTAAGTTGTTTTGGTTCAAAATCTTTATGGTTCTTTTTTATTTTTTTTCCATTTCTTTTTGTTTAAAACCATAGTTCCTCAGAGTCTCTCAGTGGCTTCTCTTTCTTACATCTCCACACTTTGCCTCCTTTTTTCCAATCAGCTTGTATAGGGGGAGCAGTATCCATGTCACACATAACGAGTTTCATTTCCTCCAAAGGATCCATTAGCATAAATCCCAATTAATCCTAACGATCAGTCACATTTTGGTTCCTTCAACTCCAGGCAAAGTTCCTCACCATTCATGTATAATTTTGGCTCTGTGGTACTAGAGACTATGTGTTGCCTTTTTAAATCATAATTTAAAAGCATCATCTATTTCTTCATTATATTTTCTGTGATTCCAACACCAAATGAACGCTTTTATTTTCCATTTTAATGCTGGGATGGATAGAGGATAGGGATGGGTTGATTACAGGGCTCATGGTTTGGTCTCTAGCTTGTAGGTTATTTTACCATTTCCTCTGGTATCGAATGTTATCAAATGTATGTATAAACAGAGAGCTAAATGACTCAGTCTTTCTGACAGTAGAGCTTGACCTCAAAGGATTTCTAGGAAGAGTAATTGCTGTGTCGCTGACTGGGTATGCTTTCTCTTTTATCATTAAAATGTAGTAAACAGATAGTTACCTTAGAAGCCTTCTGGGCTTATTTCTTCTATCTCAGGCAGGTTTTGGTTAAGAATATGACAGTAATGTGTTCATTCAAGATAACAACAGCGAGGAGAACCAGGTAGGTGAGGACAGTGAAGTGGTACATGAATTATGAGAAATACTTCTCAGTTTGTTTGCCAGGTGAAGTGGAATTAAAAACTGCTCTGAAGGAAAGTGGATATATGTTTGAAAATGTAGTAGCTGTGTATTAGAAAAGGTGTGGTAAAGTATCAAATGTTAGCAAGCACATGCACACAGTTATTGTTTTAGTTATTCTTCTCTCATTGCTGGGACAAATACCTGACACTGAAAATGAAGGAAGGAAAGGTTTATTTAGCTCACAGTTACTGGAGGTTTCAGTCCATATTCAGCTGGCTCCAAGACTGAGTGGCACTTGGTAGAGGGCAACCTTCCATGGCTGCGGGCAAGAGCAAGATTGCAGAGAGAGATAGCAGCAGCTCAAGCAGCTTAAGCAGTTAACTTCCTTCCTTATATTGAAATGCAGATCACCTGCCCTGGGGGTGGTGCAGCATCCACACCCACCATAACCAATCTCACATCCCACAAGCTGCCCCATGACTACATGAGGCTTTGGGGGGACACCTACACACAAACCATAACAGTTATTTTCTTATGAAGTCATGCCCAGGTTGATTTACAATGTAATTTATAACAGAAGAGGAAGGTCATGGCAGGAAGGAAGCCTATGTCTTTATTACTTTTTAAAAAGCTGGTTATGGTCAATCTTTTATGAGTGCTAATATCCTAGATTAGTGAAAAATGGTTGCTAGATTTACTCTGATTACTTTTTTTTTTCCTTTTAAGCTTGAAGAAGAATTCCAAAGAACGACCTACATATCCAGAGCTTATGGTGAGTATTCGCAGTGTCGACATGCTTATACTTAGAGTTAGCAAAACAACTAACACCTAAATTATGATGAAGCGACCATGTTGGAAGAGTTGGTTCATTGAGACATAAATGATAGGAGTTGGAATTAAAAAAAAAAAAAAAGGTAAGAGAACTACAGTTATTCTGCATTATGTTCAGAGTAATAGAAGACATTTCAGGGCGACAGATAAACCTATGGTTGTAAGACCAAATTATGTCTATAAAATTCATAGTTTTCAATTTAAAAGATTGTAGGAGTCATAATTTACTAGTGTAACATAAAAGGAAGCCTGATTTAAGAGATTTCATATTAAGAGAAATGTAAATACTTTGTGATTTCTCATTTTTTGATAAAAACCTAGAATTAATTAGATAGACTTCTCAGTGGGTGACCAGAAAAGAACTATTATTATTATTATTTCTTTTCTGCTTTTGGGTTTCACTTTTTATTTTTGTTTTTTTGCCATGCCGGGGATTGAACTCAGGCCCTTGTGCTTACTTGGATTTTACTTTTATGAAACTAAAACATAATGGGAAGACTGAGCAGCATGAGCTCCATGGCTCCATGTTCGGAGTTCACCCTTTGCTCTGTGGGTGAGAATGGGAATGAGAATAACACCGCTGAGGTGCGGTTTTCAGTGGTGTTTCTCACTGTGGTAACTAATATTCTAGGCTAGTTAATAATGACACTGCTGGTGCACAGGGCGAGGACCTCTGATGGACCGTGCTTTGCTCTAAACAAACTGTGAGCTGAACGTGGGGTACACACACTTTGATGGGGGAGATGTTAGATAGTTGAGATTATGAATTGGTGCTAAACCCCCCCAAAATTGGTTTCCATGATTAGACTTACTTTCAGCGGGACAAAGAAAGTTATATTTCCTTTCCTTTTTTTTTTTTAAAGATAACATCACTATTTATTTATTTATTTCCTTCCTTACTTATTGTACCGGGAATCAAACTCATGACCTTGTGCTTGCCAGGCAGGTGCTGTGTAGCTGAGGTGGGTCCCTGGCTCCAAAAATTATGTTCTTGTGTAATCTCAGTAAGAGAAGAGCAAACGCTGATACCTTTTTATTGTTGTTGTTCCTGGAGCACAGTTAGGGTGCCAATGGGCAATACTGGCTCCCATCCCATCTAACTCACAAGCTGTGCTATTTATTTATTTGACACAGAGTCTCACTATCCAGCTTGGACTTTTAGTGATTCTCCTGCCTCAGCCTCCCCAGTGCTGAGATTACAGGTGTGTGCCACCATGCTGGCTTCAGGGCTGGCATAGTGCACCCAGGGTTCTGGGGTTGGGGATGAAACTCTGGTCCTTGTGCTTGCCAGGCAAGCACTTAGAGCACTGAGCTATCTCCTCGGCTTTGAGTTGTGCTTCTTTTTTTTGATGGTACCAGGGATTGAACTCAAGACCCTGAGCTTGCTAGGCAGGCGTGTACTCTACTGAGCTATCTCCCTGGCCCAAGCTGTGCTTCCTTATGAATAGCTCAGGCACAATTCAGAGGGGCAGGTCACTGGTATCTGTTAGCAAGCTGTGTGGGGAGGAGGTTGGTCATGGAAGAGCCTTGCCTGGGAAGGCCAAGTCAGGAGGAGCTGTGGAGTATCCATGAGCCACACGTGTGATCCTTGCAAGCAGTTGTGTGGCCTGCCCATTCTTGTGGCCAGGGTTTGTTTCAGGTCTAGACCATTCTGCAGCTGGATGAATTTGGATGGAGGCCCCACATCATCTGTGTGGGCTACCCTTATGTCCTTTGCAAAAGCAGCACCCATTGCTCAGCCCTCAAAAGTTGCATTCACGGGAGACCTACAGTTAAGGCAGAGAGACAAACCAATAATCCCTGAGAGCATCTTCCCATTTTATGTGCTTGGGTTGAACATTTCCTCTTGAGTATTTTAAAATCCTAACCAGGCATAGCCAAGGTTTTCTGAGTCCTGGCTGTCTCTTGTTGCTGGGCTTCTGCAATCCCAAGGGCAGTGATGGTGAAGCTTCTAGAGCTTTCAGTGATGCACACAGCCTCCTGCTGCACATGCGCCATGGCTTTGCCACCACTGTCCTACAGTGTTTTAAAATTAACTTCCCACAAAGCTAAATCACCATAGAGGGATTACTGTAGCATCCTTAGGAGTCAGCCATTCTATTTTAAAGTCTCCTAGTTTTATAATTAATTTCAGAGAAAGGAATGCTTTCTGACTACTTCTGGCTATTAAAAATGTAAGGGTTGGCCAGGTAGCTCAGAGATTAAAGCGCCTGCTTAGGCAGACACAGGGACCAGGGATCGATCCCAGGGGGGCGGTGCTGTGCACTGAGACTGTGACTGAGACTGGGCGTGGTGGTGCATGCCTATAATCCCAGTGCTTGGGAGGCTAAAAACAAGAGGATCACTAGAGTTCCATCTATATATTGAGACCCTGTACAACTTGTACTAAATACATATAAAATAAAATAAATAACCATAAAATTGCAGTTCTTTTTTTTTTGTTTTTTGTTCAAGGTATCCCATGAGAAATTTTATTGCAACACACTTGAGCATAAAAAAAATACAAATGATGCCTTGGAGACTGTTTATATTATAGTTTAACACTCTGATTTTTTTTTTTTTTGGCATATATGTATTCATTTTTGTTCTAAAGGAGAAAAAATAAAACAACACAGAATTTCAAAATAAGATGATAGGAAATTAATGGTAGCTATTATATTGCATGTTGTTATCTTCAAAGTAGTTGCTCAGATAAACAGATGGCAGACGTGCAAAACTGATCAAACAACATAAACACAAACTGTTTCTTTCAATTAACAAATAGAAATTAGTAGTACAATTATCTTAGTTACCATGAGTATGTGTATACATATATTTTTTCCCTTCTTTTCTCCTCCTCATTCTAATTGTTCTTTCTTTTTGTGCAGTTTCTTTCCCTTTCACAATATGTGTTGTAC
>PVKN010028793.1:0-13157 GCA_004027915.1 Capromys pilorides
TTCTTTTCGGGTTTTTTTCTCTTTAAAATAAAATTTAAAAAGAAAACACAAATAAATGAAAAGCTATTTCATGAGTATGAACTGGAAGAATTTAAAGTGTTAAAATCTAAAATTAATCAATTTAACTATTCTATGAAAAACCCTTTTGGAAATTAAAGATTATACAGACCTTTAGTTACACCTCCCAATTTAAAAATACGAAAAAAAAATTCTAGATTTTTAGGATATCAAATGTTGGCATAAAATTTCAGAACCCTCCCTTAGAACAATATTCCACAAAGTCAACAAAAACAAAATGTACTAAAAATGTTCAAAGATGTTTCTTTGTTAATCAGCTACTGAATTTCCTACAATAAGTTAAAAAATCAAATATGTTAACGGAAGTCTATCTACAACTACAAAACCACTTTATACTTTTGAGTCTCCCATTTTTGGAGTGCATGGAAAGTCTATCTGAAAATTTAACAGGCACACACACGCGAAAGTATTTTGTTTGCCTTTTGAAACCATAATGGATTCCAAAGCAGAGACAGGATTTCTGGTTTATTTCTCACAATTCACATGTACAGAATCCAAAGTTACAACACAAAAAAAATCATTGTTAAAATTCTGCGATAGTAACAAAGAAGATCATCACAAATTTCTAATTCTCAGCAATCCCATATTCTAGTATAGTATCTTATCCATAAGAAACAACATTCCAATATCTAAATTAACTACTCAAACACACAATGGTCAACTTGATACTCCAATGTCAGAGTTCCTGCTTTACAATGGTATCAATCCTAATCTGGCACTGTACACTGAGTACACAGCCACATGAGTTCTTTAAAAGAATGATATCAAATACTATAATTATTATATAGTTCAGTAACTGTACACATCATTGAATTCTTTACATAAATAAGCCTCAGAATTCCTTGAAGGTACAATTATGAAATTGGACTTTTAGGCAACATTACATACTGCATCATTCCTGAAACACAAAGTCTTACACTCATTTTGTCTCTAATTTATTCACAGATTTAGAATTCAGACCATACAGTAATCACTAACGTACTGAATTTAAGCTTTTAAAACCATCAAAAGTCAACAAGTGAAACAATGCTTGCCCGGGATATTTGAAGGATGAAACATAAATGGTTTTCCCACTTATGCAGATATTTGCAAATTTGTTTTATGTTCAATTTCAGAAGCACATCTATAATACACTGGTCAATTTCCCTGGCTTATAAAACACAGTATAAAATCATCCCAGGTTATATGTATATACTTCATACAATAGTATGAAGCATGCCATTCAAGCAGTGGAACAGATATACCCGCATGGTACACAAAAATTTCTTATTAACTCCCCATATCACACACAACCACACATGCACAAACACACACACACCCTAACTCCCAACCTGCTAGATGTCAGATATTCTGAATTTGTGTTCTCCAAAGAATGAATTCTAAGGAACAATGGTGGTTAAGAGTAGGAAATATTGGGCTGGAAAGATAGCTCTGTGGCACAAGTGCCTGTGTGGCAAGTGCAAAGTCATGAGTTCAAACCCCAGTCCTGTTAAAAAAAAAAAAGAGAGAGAGAGCAGGAAATATTGAAAAACGAACATCTAAGAGATAGGAAGGAACCCAAAAGTGGGTTGCCACAGATCCTACGTTATAAAGGAAGTTTTATAGAATAAAATCACAAGGTGGGTAAAAAATGGTTCAAAACGATGATCAACCAATAAAAATACAATTCTCACTTGTAATGTTGTACTGGTATTAGCAATATTGCACTAATGAGGAAACAGATCACACAGCAAGTATACAAGACTAAAACAAGGATCTGTTTTGGAAGAGCTGGATCAGGTCACCCACCTGGGTGACTGATGTTTATACAGACTTCTGTTGAACCAGGTAACACCAAATACACCACGCTGTTTATCCCTTTGGGGAGTAGGTAGCCCTGGTCATTTTGTTTGTTATCCTCAGGCCTGGCCTTTTACAGATGCACCTCCAGCCACAGTTATAATGTGTCTTCATCCTGCTTTACAATGGCACCAATCCTAATCTGGCACTGTACACTGAGTACATAATCACATGAGTTCTTTAAGAGAACGATATCTAATACAATAATTATTATATAGTACACTGACTCCCTTTAGGGCCCTGACCACCTACATTTTTACCTAACTTAGCTATTTATACTACTACTACTACTACTACTCCTACTACTGGGTAGTATTAAAACAGTACACAAAGTTAAAGATAATTTCACAGAAAAGAAAGACAGAGAAGTCTAGCTTTGATAAAAGGTGAACAGAGGGCTGAGGAGATAGTTCAGTGGAATAAGTGCTTGCCTGGCAAGATCAAGGTCCTGAGTTCAATCCCTGGTACCCACCTCACAAAAAATATCAAAATAAAAATTTTAATTTTAATTTTAAAAAAGGTGAGCAAATAAAAGCAAGCTATATCTCAATTATATTAATACAGAGTGGTAAGTGATCTAGGTCTAATGATTCTGGAAGCTGAAATAAAGAAGCTAACCAACCTTGCTAAGAGTAAGTTTGCAGGTTCACTAATTCCAGTCTCTGAAAAATATTCAGAGCTCATCCTGTAAGAGGAACAGAAGAGTTTAATCAGGCAGAGATTGTAGAACACATTCAAGAGTAGAGTGTGGGCAATCAGAGAAATTCATACAGGGGAAATAAATGTAACTCCCAACCTACTACTAGTTTGTGCTCTACAAAATTGAAGAATGAATTATAAGTAATGAAGGAGATTAACAGAAAAACTTCACTGAAACACAGCTCCTGAGAAATTGGAGGGGACTTGAAAGTTCATTTCGAATGAGCCCACTTCTCAAAGATTTATAGAGCAAAATCAAGAGGTGAGTACAATATAGGACCCCACTATGTTCAATCAATAAGATAACACATACACTCACTTAGGTAATATTGATATAATTGGGAAACTAGTCACATATAAAGTTTATATGGAAAGGCCAAAGACCTTTTTAGTAAGACATGAATAAGGAACTTTTGGTCACCCACTGGGTGACAGATATCAATGGAGACATTATTGGACCAAGTTATATCGGTATGGATGTAACAGGATATTGCTTGTCCCATGACGGGGCATATATACCTTTGGTCACTTAATCTTCACCTTGATATCTGTTCTTTAAGGGTTGCAACTCTAGCTATAGTTGTAGTATATTCTCATCTTCTGCACTGACTCCTGTGAGCATCTAGCCCTGTTTGCCTATATTTTTATCTGACATAACTGTCTATAATACCCCCCAAAAAAGACACAACTATTGCTGTAAGGAGGCAAGGGGCAAAGACCATTTTGGCTACTTCTGGCTGAAAGGAGTTACAGTTGTGATCAGCAGTGAGAGAGAGTGCAGAGAGTGTATCTAAAGTCTCTCAATAGATACCAGCCATTCTGATCTTGGATAGGCATATAGTCTTAAGTTTGGAGAAGGTGAAAGAAACAGTTAAGTAGGCATGGCCTAAATAATAAGATCAGTAAGATACTTATGAATATAACCAACAATTCACCAGTAATGGCCTCTCACAAACAGGATAACGAAAATCCAGAAAATTTTAAGAGTCTGAAATTGCATTAACTTGTTATTTGTTATTTTGAACAGACATCGAGATAGTAAGAGGATTAGGAATACACACACACAACACTAAGCTTTTTATAAAAGTATGTCACTGTCCTGCTCCTAGAATTTAATGTCATCTTATTTTGGAGGACAGCTTACCTCATTTCCAATGACAAACAAATACATCAAAACAACATCTAGGATTTGGAAGCAGATTTTTAATATATATATATATATATATATATATATATATATATATATATATATATACACACACACACATATACATAGAAAGAGAAGCACTAACTGGAATCATTCTCAAAATATCAGGCCCCAATATCCGGTGGTGTAGGGTTTATATGAGATAAGCAAGCAGGAAGTATAGAGGCAGAATGATGTGCCAAATGAGGATTGGTTTAAACAATGTGCATCACAGTGACTACCTATGCATCACAGCAACCAGTCATTTCTAAGAGACAGGAACAACTGAAATTGAACAGGAACTATTACCTGGGGAACTAGGAAACTGAAGTATACTGGCTAGAGAAGGGAGCATTTTCTGCTACATGTCCCCCAACCCTTCTTTTAGTTTCCCAGGCAAATCTTCAATGTGAATATAACATGCGATCTTCAGAGAAAAGGCCAAACCCTAAATAATAACATTAGATGTATCAGAGATCTTAACCAAAGTTCCCAGTATTATATTATAGTTTTTCCCTAAACTGTTTTTTCTTTTAGGAAGAGACATAACTTAGACCTGTTCAGTAACATTACTCCGGCAGTTTAGCATGGGTGTTAATCTGATCCATGAGTGTCCATTGTGCCTTGGACACTCATCAAATCTTGATCAAGTGTTTGACTGATTGTTCTATTCTACTGGGGCAACCATCCATAGAGTTTAGGCAAAAAAACATAGCTAGCTGAGGCACAGAAATAAGGACTAGAGTAAGTAGAATCAAAATCAATTAACAAAACAAAATACTCAGCTAATGGGGTGAGCAGTCTGAAAAGAAATAAAAATCAAGGTGAATATATAAGGAGCAGTGCTGCAAACAATGTCCTCAGGCTTCAGCCCTGCATAAACTGGTCAGTGTGCATTGTCATTTCAGAGTGAGCCTTCAAGGAGCAGTCTGGATAAATTTTTCAATAAATCTAAGGCTGAACTTCTGACAGTTACATAAGCAATATATACCTAGGTTATATGTGTATGGAGGAATGTCTACTCTACAGAAATAGTTGGTGCTTTAACTGGTTAAAAGCTGTTTTTTTAAAACTGTTTTTAGAGCTTTGTGGCCTGTATGCTAATGTAGTTTTTATTTAATCCTATTTTTGTTACTTCTGCTACAAATGTAGGCCTATTATCACTGTGAATACTCAAGAGTAGGCCACATCTAGGGATTTTTTCTTTTATCAGTTTACCCTATAAACTTGTATTTATCTATCTATCTATTTATTTATTTATTTAATGCATTTGGTGCAGCATCTACAGGGACTACAGGATCTCACTACATAGATTGGACTCTTAGTGATCCTCCCATTTTGAGCCTCCCAAGTCCTGGGATTACAGGCATGCGCCACTGTGTCCAGTCTTAATTGCCTTCTCAGTGTGCCCCAGAGGTGGGGCCAGCACAGCAAGCCAGGGACTAAACCCTTGGATCCTGCACCTGCCTAAGCAGGGGCTTTAATATGTTGAGCTATTTGACCAGCCCCCCCTATAAACTTTTATTGTCTTCTCAATATGGGTAAGAAATAGGTCATACTTGATAACAGTCATTAAAGATTTGAGCTGGCTATAGGGGTACAAGTGCCAGCACAATGGCCTGAGCTTGCAGAACACATAGTGGGGGAAGGTTCGGCAGCTGGGTTTGATTTTTTCAGACATAATCATAATCTCCTTGAACAGAAAATTTGGGAAACTACTGAGTTATAGGATGTTACAGCATAGGTTCTCTTCTGTCCTGAGTCCTCACTGACCTTGAAGGGCTAGGGTCAAAATATTGGCTATCCTTGTAGCCCTTCTTTTTCTCTAATTTTTGGTGTGTAAATATATTCTTAACCCACTAGAAGAAAAGCTTAGTGATACTCTTACTCTGTAACATGGCAGGAGCAAAACCATGCACTTATATACACAGGATGGATTAGATAATGGTCCTAAGAACCTCCAAAAAGTTTTTCACAGTGACAATAGCAATGTGTAACACTAAAACTATGCTTGAAATGCCTGCCATTCTGGTCTTTTAGATGTGTGCCGCTTCTAATGTAACTTCAGTTACTGCTATACTCTCTCAAGTAAATGGCTGGTTTACAACAAAACAAAAAAGGATATTAAATGAAAGTAAGACACTAGGAAAAATGCTGGAAGATTGACAGCTACAATTTTGTACATGCTTAGATTTCTACATCTGTGTCAAAATGTGTAACTGCTTTTATCACATTCTATAGATTTATTAGAATATCAATGATTGATAGAAAATACCAATTCTAAGTTAAGTCTAAGATGTTTGATGCTCAGAAAGACAGTGACATTAAGTTTAATTTATACTCTTCTGGGAGAAGAGTTTCCAGAACTTCAGGACCTCAGTTATCTGTCTCAGGCTTATATAGGCATCATCACTCAGAGTTGAAAAGGTAGGGTTAAACAAGACAGAGGCCAACTGGCTTAGTGCTAAGGAGATGTCCTCCCTTCCCATAAGTTTGTGCTTGGCAGAAAACGTTGAGAGGCAACAGTCTCAGTTATCCCAGCAATGGTAACTTCTTGATAAAGGGAATTTTTGAAGGCACAGTTCTGTTGCACTGTCTGCTAGGAAAGTCATGGGTTTGGCCCTGACTTTTATAACATCTGCAAGCTCTCAGGGATCCAATTTAATAAAGTTCAGTCTGTATTATCTATTCAAACATGACAGGATACAACCCACTTGTCAGGGTTGACAGTCCAATTTTCTTAGAACTCAGGAGGAATTGTTGGCAGTCATCTCTCATCTAGGGTGTGTGTTAGAAAATGCCATCTGATCAGGATAGACATGTCTCGGGGGGGAGGGGTGCTTCCTATGGCCAAATGTCAAGTAATGGCTAACTGCAACTGGGTCAATCAGCTGCAAGTAGGCAAGCTAGGAGCAGAGAGTAAAACTTTAAGTGTTGGCAACAACTGCAGCAGGTTACAAGGGGGCCAAAGTAGAATTTTCAGGAACACTGGGCCTCTTTTGCCTGTTTTTTTCTTTGAGATGGAGGGAGCAGTTTGGTTTCAGAAGTCCTTTTTTCCTGCAGTCCCTGACTACAGGTTTTGACTAATTAGAATCCCTGACTTCCTACATGTGTGTTCAAACAACAGCACAAAAAAGTGGTGGGTGGGCCAGGTAGATAGCTCTGTGGCATAAGTGACGATTTGGTGAGCGTGAGGTTCTGAGTTAGATCACTGGCACAAAAAAAAAGGGTGGGTGCCCCTTAGAGGACTATTCAAATGCCAACCTGGCTTCACCTCAAGAGGTCTCAGGTATGACTTTGCTAAAGAATATGCATGGCCTACGCTATGCCATATGTTAATTGCCACAGAACTGCAGGTGAGGGCTCAATCACCCACCATAACTATTGCCTCCCAGTATTAGTGCACAGACAAAACAGTCTATTGCTTATGCTGTCCATTCCATTCAATGATTCAGAAACACCCAGAGGTTAAATATTCCAGTGTCCCTTCCCTTGAGCGTGACCTTAACTAATAAGAGTTGATGAAGCTCTTCTACTCAGACTAAGAAGGACTGACAGACAAACTGGGGTACCCCTAAGGATCTTACCAATATCACAGTTAGAAAGAGAGGGATCTGGTGTGAAGGGCAAAAGCAGGGAACCAAGAATCTTCCTTTGAGGGGATTCTAGAAATCTTGAGGGCACACTTTCCAACCAGGGCCTGGAGAGGTCCTTGCTCCATTTGCAAGGGATAAACCTGGTGATCAAAGAGTTCAGCACGGTGGTCTTCCTACCCAGTGCACCAGATGCAACAGCAAATAGAAACCTCAAAATGACACCCAGGATTTGGAAGCAGATTTATTTTACATGATGAGCACTGACTGGGATCATTCCCAAAATATCAGGCCCTGATATCTGGTGATTTATGGTTTATGTGGGGTAAGTAAGCAGGAAATATAAAGGCAGAATGGCTCATCAACTGGGATTGATTTATATATTGTTCAGCATTGTGACCAGCTATTTATCACAGTGACAAGCCATTTCTAAGAGGTACAAACAACTGAAACTGGAATAGGAGCCATTACTAGGGCAACTAAGAAAGTGAAGTACACTGGCTTGGGAAGGTGGTCATTTTCTGCTACACATTAATTTTACTTTTTCATTTAAGAGAGAGATACTCATTGAAGAATCATTTTATAATTATCAAGGCCTGGATGTGTTGTATGACACCTAATCCAAGAAAAGTGATAAAAAAAACAAGCCAAATGATCATATCAATAAAACATACATTAAATTATGACTATAGTATTTGAGGTAAACTTGTAGGTTCGTGGATATTTTTAACACTCTACCTTTAACACTCTACCTTATAACCTCTCAAGTCTTAATGTTTATCTTTCTATCCATCCAGGGAGTAGATAGGGCCACAAATTGGTTCCACATGACCCATGAGTGCCACCATCAGCTTTCTATTTTAGGACAATTAAATCGACTCTTATAACCCAGTCTTTGACCCATAAAGTTACAGTGTGTACACACAGTTGAAAGGTGTGTGTGTGTGTGTGTGTGTGTGTGTGTAGGAAGGGGTTCATCCAAAGTAGTAATTAAGCCAATGAAAACAGTAATTTTTCTGTTCCCAATATACAGGGGCCTTTTTACTCTCTTATCCTACAGTTGGAGTTAATCACATATAATATCTATCATAAATACTGATCTTCTGTTCTTTACTAGTTGTAAAGACTTTCTCAGAGGTATGAGTTTTGCTAGCTGGGCACTAGAACTAGACCAAAGTGAGAAACTTTCAAGCATCTAATCTGGAATCACTGTATTACATCGTTTGTTTTCTTTCTCTTTTTCTTGCTTTCTTCGTTATTTTTGTTTGTTTTTTTCTTTTCAGAAAGAAAGAAGATAGGGACACACATTTATTTGAAAGGCTGATCCTTTCAGAAATAAGAGTCTGGTTTTCAGAAGTTGGCTGTCTGATAGGCATAGGCTCCTATCAGAAGAAGCCTTGGCCACATTCCCTTGTGCCACAGCTGGATGAGCCAGGCACCATTTCTCCTCCGTAAAGATGGAAAAGGTGGCAAAGGACCTCAACCCACAAGTGCAAAAGACATCCCTGGGCCAGCAGCAGTTGGCAAGAAGTGTGGCTTGCTTGAGATGCAAGGGGATCTGTTCAGGCTTCGAGCCACATTCATGGAGGAAAATATGCAAGTCATGCAAATGCAGCCAGGAAGACCACTGCCTAACCTCTGATCTTGAAGATGATCAGAAAATTGGCCACCTGCTAATGGATTCCAAGTACTCTTCTCTCACTGCCCAGGTGAAAGGTGGGGATGGCATCCACATTTACAAGAGGAACCAGGCAATCATGACGAACCCCACTGCTACCGGGAAAGACCCCACCTTTGAGACCATCACCTATGAGTGGGCTCCACCTGGAGTCACCCAGAAACTCGGCCTGCAGTACATGGAGCTCATCCCCAAGGAAGGCAGCCAGTGACAGGAACCAAGTAGGCCTACTACCGCCACCACCAGCTTCTGCACCAGCTCCCCATCTATGACCAGGACCCCTCCCACTGCTGTGGAATTTTAGGAGCTGAAAGTGATGGAGGAATTTGTCAAGTAATGTAAGGGTGGGCTAGGTGGCCCTGCCAGGGCAGGGTGGCTTGCCCAACGAGGAGGGGAAGAACCGGAAAAGCCAATGGGTGCAGATACCATAGCACTCACCACCAATGGCAGCCTTAGTGACCCAGCCAAGGAAGTGGAATATGTCTGCGAGCTCTGCAAAAGTGTGGCCCCAGCCACGACCCCATGGTCTATGCAGACAGGGCTGGCTACAGCAAATAATAGCACCCAGCCTGCTTCATGTGTGCATGGTGCTCCAAGCCACTGGTAGTTCTCATCTACTTCTGGAAGGACAGCGTGCCCTGGTGTGGCTGCCACTACTGCAAGAGCTCGGGCCGCAATGAGATCATATTCTCGGAATACCAGCATGTGGAAGACCGGGCCTGGCACCAGAAGCATTTTGTCTGTGAGGGTTGTGAGCAGTTGCTGAGTGGCTGGGTGTACATTGTCAGCAAGGATCAGCTTCTGTGCCCTACTTGCAGCAAGACTAAGCACTCCTGAAGGACTCTCCCCTGCACAATCTTTCAGAAGCCACCAAAAAGCTGTGGCCATCCCAAGGGGCAGATGTCACCACGAGTAAGCAACATCACCAGTGTTTTTTTCCAGTGGGAATACGTATGTTCTAGGTTGAGTGGTGGTAGATCTTTAAGGGTTGGTAGTTGTAAAACAAGAAATGTTCCAAGAAGTCTTAGGATGAATTTCTTTTTTTGCTGTTGTTTTTTCCTAACTATGACCAACTCAAGACACGAACAGCATCCTACCAGGAAGCTCTGGGGAGAATTCCCCAGAATGCAATCCTGAGTGACCAGTCTCGTAGCCATATGATGTGAAGGATGTGTGAGCTTTGTTGTAGATATGTGAACCAGGAACAGGCTAGGACCCCAACTCTCACTTGTTATCTCTTTTTCTCAAGTGGAAATTAAATTTTAAATAAACAGCTTTTTTTGGCGTAGAAAATTATCAATAAAAGTTTTCTGAATTTTGTAAAAAAAAAAAGCCTTGTCACATTTTGAGATATAGACATATACAGTGAGATCTTTACCTAAAGTTAGTTTGGCTGCCTCTGGTACCAGAAGACCTATAGCAGCCATACTTCTGAGGCAAGAAAGCTATTCCCTTGCTACAATGTCTAATCCATCACTTAGTTACCCCATATGCTGTTGGCCAGATCCACAGTTTTACACAAGCACACCCAAAGTCATGCCCTGCCTTTTATCAACAGAAAGGTTGAAATGGTGTCCTGTCAGTAGGCTCACTGGTGGACACCTAGAAGAACTTGTTTAAGCTTCTGAAATAGTTTGGAAATTGGGTATGAGTATTCCTTTTCGAGCTTACTTTAAAAGCTGATGGGTTCTGTGATCTCACTATACCTTGCTAGCTAAAGGCAACAAGAACCTATAATTCTTAGGACCCTCTTTAGCCGTTTTCAGGTCTTAGGCTGAGGGAAGGTAAGTACAGGTTTGATTGTCTCTTTTCTCAACCTTTGGATTTCCTTATATGTGATCAGGCACAGTTATTTTACCTCAAAGCTGAAAAGTTGTGCCTTAGATCTAGAATATTTAGAAAAGCCTTAGGAAGAGAGGTTTTTTTTGGGGCGGGGGGAGGGCACACAATACTCTATCATCTACATATTACAAAACCATGACATAGGGAAATTCAAAACATGCCAAATCATGGGAAAGCACTTAGCCAAAAGACTGTCTTGTGGGGTATGGATGAAGCTGAAGATCAGTCACACAGCAGTGCTGGCAAGAGGCCAGTCCTAAAACTAAAGAGCATCCACAAGAAGCCACGTGAGGATGCTACTCCAGTAGAGAGACCACCAGGTACCCAAAGCAAGCCAAGTAAACAGGTAGCTAGGCAGAGGGATGTCATTTGACATCAACCTGATGAATGTATATATAAATGTACTGTGGTGGTTGAACAGTTCTTTTCCTCCCATCTGGAGAAAAGGCTCCACCTGATCTTAGCTTTCTGTTCTTTTGATTTTGTATTTTTACCCTCCAACATCCTTCACCTTCAAAATTTCCAGAGCTGTGCTGGACATGGCACTTTCTCTGAACCCAAGGAAACACAATCTAAATCAGCTGAGAAGCCTGGGCATGTAGGTTTTCCAAGACAAAAGGGAACCTGGAATCTGTATATAAACGAACTGAAAAGAAAACATCTTTTAAGACTAGCACTGGAAACCAACCAGCTGATTCTGCAATCTGAAAAAAGGAGAGTATATTGTTTCATTTAACAATCTAAAGACCTTTACCAACTTGCACTATTCACTGGGTTTTTAAACACCCAAGACTAGAGTGTTTTAGGGGCTATTATATTTGAGCAGACCTTGTGCCCTTAAGTTATGGATTATAGGCAATATCCTCTCTTTATCTTCAGGCCTGAAAGGGTATTGTTAGTGGTGAGAAAAGTAGTAGAATTTTTGAAATGCATTTGTACTCGGGTAGCTCTGATTGTGCCTGAGTGGCCAAGGGTTTCTGCTTTTGTCACTTATATTTACATTTTGAGCACAAGTAAGAATTACCTCTTAATGCAGAAAATCTAAAAGTAATTTTGACCATTTCCCCTCTATCTTACAGTGTAATTCCAACTGTGAAATAGTATCATAATCAACACTTTCGCATTTCATTTTGCCATAATGGGCTAAGCAGGCCATGCATGAATAAAAAATAAAGAGCTCTCCTCAACGTGAAGTTGAGACAATTTCCAGTGTTTAAGAATACAGCCTAAAGGAGTAAGAAATTTAACAGTGTTAAGAATACATTCTAAAAGAGTAAGACATTTTAACAGTGTCTCATCTGCAGCATAAAAAGTAAAAAGTAGGTGTCTCTTTTGTAATCCCTCCTTGGTTTCTATAGTCCCTCAAGGTGTCCACCAGGGTGACCTGCTCCAGAGCAGGTCGTTACTATCTGGAGAGTGACTGGGATTACAGGTATAAGTGACCAAGCTCAGTTTCAGTGACCAGAATGGCATGCCCAAGATTCCAGGGCCAGCACATCATGTGGTACCAAGGATCAAAACCAGGTCCCTCCACTTGCCTGGCAGGGGTTTAGACTGCTGAGCTATCTCCCCAGGCCTCACTATTCTATGTTCTTTAAAAAAAATTTTTTTAATTTTTTTAAATCTTGTCTGAGCTAATCCCTCAAAAGCTCTACCTCCTGACATTTGTATAGCTGGCTACTTATTGTGATTTAGATCTCAGCTGTAATGTCTCCTTTGGACAAAGGTTTTCCTAACTTAGAAAATTACTTATTATACAACATTCTATTCTTTTTAATACACACGACCACATATCTAATAGCTATAATAGCACGAGCTTGAACTCCCTAATTCCTTGAAAAGTACAAATGAAACCTGTTAAGAAATGAGCCTAAAGCTAAAGAAAACCAAGTCAATCTGAGTGCAACCTTAAAAAATAAAGAAAGCAAAAACAAATAACCTCTAAAAGCATTATAATTTTTTTTTTTCCTCTCTTTACTAGGGGTTGAATGCAGGTGCTTTAGACTTCACTACATCCATAGGCATTTACAAAGAATGCTTGCCTTGGGGCCGGCGAGATGGCTCAGCAGTCTAAAGTGCTTGCTTCAGCAAGCTTAGGCAAGCTTAGGCAACTGCAGGGACTGTGGCTCGATCCCCAGCACCACATGCTGTGACAGCCCCACCCCCAGCACAGGCTGAGCCGGCCATAACATAGATAAACAAACAAAGTTTAA
Source organism: Capromys pilorides (assembly GCA_004027915.1). NCBI lineage: Eukaryota > Metazoa > Chordata > Mammalia > Rodentia > Capromyidae > Capromys > Capromys pilorides. The sequence continues at coordinate 13,129 of PVKN010028793.1, forward strand.
AAAAAAAATCTAATAAAAAAAAAAAAAAA
>PVKN010028794.1:0-13159 GCA_004027915.1 Capromys pilorides
AGGCCCCCACACGGGCTGCATATCTCAGCTAAAGCCACTGATTTGGGAATTGTGCTGGCACTCATGAGGTGTCAGCCCTATAACAGAACCCTGAAGAGCTCGGCCATTGCTGGTGGCATATGACCCGCTGAGGAGAAGCTGAGGACCAACTCTCAAACCTTTCCCCTGAAACTGGAAGTCTCCCCACACCTCCCCCCGCCCCATTCCGGAGCCCTTCCCTTCCAGGCAGACCGGTATCTGCCTCCCCCATTTCCCACAGAGGAATCTGGGAGGAGCCAGGGCGGGGCTGTGAGTCATCGCCAAGAAGCTGCAAGGACAAAGGTCAGGAGCGTGGACCACTGGGAATTCCTGGGCGGGCAGGTCCGCTGTTCCTCCCCTACCCCCAGGGCACTGCGGCTCCCCTGGCACTTGGGACACACTGATCTGGCCACCATGGACTTCAGCCTGGAGGCAGGTATGATCAAGGGGGCTCTGGCCCGTGGGGTAGGGGATCCAAACTTCGACTCACTCCGTCGCCTGCGCCTGCGCCTGCGCCAACCCACCCGACCCTTCTCTCTGCAGCCCTGGATTCCAAATCCAAGAAGACAGAGGGGACATGCAAACTGGGAGACCCCAGGCACGGTCCCCCTAAACCTCAAGGTGGGACAGGGGCAGGCCACAAGCCGCAGGTAAGTCACCTCAGCACCGAGCCCATCCGAGGAGGGGAGGCTGGGATAGACTCTGGTCCTGGGGCCATGTTGCACCTCAGTCGTCCAACTTGGGGTGCGGGACCTGGGGCTTCCAGCCCTCACTGCCATCCCTCCCCACCAGCACGGCCACGGCAGCTCCTCAGACTCCAGCAGCAGCAGCAGCGGTAGCTCCAGCGACTCGGATTCTGAGGGGAAGGTAAGGGGGCTGCACATCCTGGCTGGACCCCCGGGAGGGTCGCAGACCGGTCGCCTTCTCCAGCCCGACCTCTTCTCTCCTCACAGTCCCACGCCACGAGCTCACAGCAGCACAAAGGCACCGTGGACAAGACCAAAAAGCCCAAGATGAAGAAAGACAAGAAAGAGAAAGACAAAAAGAAGGGCAAGAAGGGAACTGCCCACTGACGGGTGGGCGAGGCTCATTAAACCTTGTGTCCGGCTCAGCGGTTCCCGCCCGCGCCCCGCCGCCCCCTGCCGGCCGCCCCACGCATGCGCATCAAGTAGCCAGAGTCGCGCGAGCCTCTGGGTTTATTGATTCCTTGTGCAGCTGAAGGTCTCAGCACCTTGGTAGGGGGACGGGTCGCGAGCCGCAGGGCTGTCCCGGCCCGCAGAGATGATGAGGGCGCTCAACGCACCAGGTGGAAGGTGAGCCAGTACATGAGCAGGGGCTGCGCCGCCGCCACCGCCATGGTCAGGTACATGCGCAGCTGGTTCCGCGCACCGCGCACCGGGACCCCTTCCGCCGCCGCCTCGGCCAGGATCTTCAGCCGCAGTGTCCGGATCTAGAGAACGAATGCGGGTCATTCTGCGTTAGCTGGGGTTGGAGCCTGGGCAGACCTCCAGCCTCCGCACTGAGGCCGCCTGCAAGCCGGGTCTGAAGTGAGCCTGAGGCTCCTCACTATTAATGCCCTGCCTGGGGGTAGTGGTGCGCTGGCTCCCTCTGCTGCCAGACTTCTTATATTGGCCGAGAGACATCGGTTTGCTTTCCGAGCTGGAGGTGAAACCCGATCTCTTGCATGGTAGGCGAGCCATCCACCACCAAGCTACTCCCCCAGAATCCCACAGGACAATCTTTTTTGCCTTCCTGAGATTGAATCCTGGGACTTCACAATGAGATATATTCCCAGCGCTTTTTATCTTTTTTTTTGGTCTTTTTTTGAGACAGGGTCTCGCTATGCAGTTCAGGCTGGCCTTGAGCTCACTTTTGTAGCCCAGGCTGGTTTCAAACTCTCACTGATCCTCCAGCCTCAGCCTCCCAAGTGCTGGGATTACAGGTGTGTGCCACCACACCTGGCTATTTTTCTTTTTTAAATTCATTTAATGTATTTGGTTGTTACAGGGTCTAACTACACAGGTGGTGATCCTCCTGCTTTCAGCTTCCCCAGCGCTGGGATTACAGGCGTGTGCCACTATGCTCCCACTCTGGCCAGCTCAGCCCACCCTCGGGGTGGAAGCTTGCCTAAGCAGGCGCTTTATTCGGCTGAGGCTATCAACCCCCCACCTTTTTTCAGACTGGGTCTGTTATGTAGCCCAGGCTGCCCTGGAACTCAATCTGTCTGCTTCCCAGAATGCTAGGATTTCAGGCATGTACTACCACCGCTGGCTCCAGATGACAAGTTTTTCAGGACAGGTTATTTGCTAAAACACTTTGTTTTTTAGGACAGGGTCTACAGGGTCTCACTATGTAGATCAGACTCATAATTATCCACCTGTGTTCAGCCTCTCAGGAGCTGGGATTATAGGCGTGTGCCACCATGCAGTCTCAAAAAGACATCTCAGTGCGCCCTGGGGGCCGGGCCAGCTGGGCAGGCCTGGGCTCTGCCTAAACAGGTGCTTTAATATGCTGAGCTGTTTGGCTGGCCCCTCAATTTCTTATTGTTTTGTGTGTGTGTGTGTGTGTGTGTGTGTGTGTGTGAGAGAGAGAGAGAGAGAGGGAGGGGTGGGTACCAGGAATCAAATTCAGGACCCCTCATGCTTGCCAGACAGGCTCTGTACAGCTGAGCTATCTCCCTGGCCCTCAATTTCTTTTTAAAAGCTTATAGCCAGGCATTCTGTGGCACATATTTGTAATTCCCAGAACTCATGTGGCTGAGGCAGGAGGATAGATCACAAGCTCAAAGTCAGCCCAGACTTATTGTGAGTTCAAAGCCATCCTGACTTACATAGTGAGGCCCTGTCTCAAAAAAACAGGGCTGAGGATTTAGCTCAGGGGCATAACTGCCTGCATGGAAAGTGCAAGGCCCTGAATTAGATTTCCTGTAAACCACCCCCCCCACCAGACAAAATTTGCCCCTAGGTCAGATTTAGCCACAGGTCATAATGTTTGTTTGGTCTACAGGGCCTCACTATATAGCTCCCACTTATGATTCTTCTGTTTTCGGCCTCCCAAGTGCTGGGATTACCAACCTGTGCCACAAAGCCCAGTCTCAATTGCCATCTCAGAGTGTCCCAGGGGTGGAGCTGGCATGGCAGGCCTGGGTGCCATGCTCTGCCTAAGCAGGCGCTTTAGTCCACTGAGCTATCTGGCCAGCCCTTTTTCATTCTGGTCTTTTTGAGACAGTGTTTTGCTATGCAGTTCAGGATGGCCTTGAGCTCACTTTGTAGCCCAGGTTGGTCTCAAACTCACAAGGATCCTCTTGCCTCAGCCTCCCAAGTGCTGAGTGCTGGAATTTCAGGTGTGGGCCCCCATGCCCAGCTGCATTCTGCCTTGTTGTGCTTAAACTGAATCCTCCCATCACTTTGAGGTGCAGTCATCATCCCATTAAACAAAAGGGGAGGGTGCTGGGGAGATAGCTCAGGGGTGCAAGTGCCCTCCTGGCAAGTGCAAGATCCCAAGTTCAATCCCCATTCCACAAAAATAAACTAACAAACTAAACAAAAGGGGAAACATCTGAAAAAGGGGAAGTGACCTATGCTGAATCCAGCAAAGTCTGAAGTTACCTAAGCCCAGAAGACCCCACTGCCCTTAAAACAGCACCCCTACTTCAGTGGGAAGGACCCTCAGAATCTCCTTCCAGGGACATTTTGGCCAGAAGCCACCATATAAGGGGAGTGGAACAAGGGGAACAGGCCAGCCAGGAGTTAGAACATGGGGTAACCCTGAGGCCCCCCCCCCCCCCCCAGCCTTTTGGGTCCTGCTGCTTCTCCAGCCTCAGCCTAGATGCTCCTTGTGGAAACCCTCCTGGCTCCAGAATCAGGTAGCCAGTCTAAGCACCACATTTAACCCAAGAGCCCCAGCTCACCATGAACACAAAGATGGAGATGCAGCACCAGCCCAGCACGAGGTAGTAACCAGTCTTCCCAAAGAGCAGGCCCATGAGGACACCGCCGATCATGCTGGAAGGAGAGGGGGCTGGGCTGAGAGAACGGCCCTTAGGCTAGGGCTGGTAAGCACGATGCGAGATACTCACCCAACATATTTGTAGCCCAAGAAGGCCACCAGGTCAATGGTGGTGAGGTCAGTGTTGACAGTGACCAGGTAGAGGCTGAGCAGGATGGCCAGCACCTCCAGGGCCAGCCAGGCCAGTGCGGAGCTCGCCTGTAGCCCCAGAAGATCTGGGGAGAACCTGTGGGAACATCTCTGCATGTGGGGGGGGCTGGAAACCCAGTGTGACTGAGATGGATGTGGGGCTGTCCTCGTGGAAAAGCTACTCTGGGGTGAGGCACCACTGTCCCCATACAGACATATGCAGCAGAGTCACGACTGGGCTAAGGGATCTGTAGGGGGCTGTGCTCAGTGCAGTCAGGAGAGGGAGATGGTGGGGCTTCCCCAGAGTGGGGACAGAAAGCTAAGTCTGGAAAGCATAAGCCGCTGGCCTGTGAGAAAGGCCTTGGTCCCTGCCATGTGGCCAGGGCTTCAACAGTGAATCAACAGTTTTTTTCAGTGCCGTGAAGGAAAGGAATGGGGGATTATGAGTGCAAGATGGGGCTTTGACCCAGGCTGGGGCGAGGCAGTGACACAGGCGAGAGACATGGCAAATGAGCAGGCACAGGAGAGTAACGTACTCTGAGAAGGAAGCTACGGTACAAAGGCCCTGGGAGGCCGAATTTCTGAGGAAGGGAACAGGGTAGTCGGGCCTCACAGGGCCAAGGGCAGCTGGGCAGGTGGGTTGAGGGTGTGGCTGCCCCCTACCCCTTGCAGTGAAGGTGCACGCATAGAGGTCTGGGGCAGCTCGTTTAGGTCAGAGTGAGGAATGGGTGGATCTGGGGCTGGAGGCCAGGAAAAGGACACATTGGAGGGCTACGCATAGCAGGGCATTCGAGGCTGCCCTTGGGTGGGAGAAAGCAAAGAGATAAGGTCATGTGCCAGGGTGATAGGGAAGGCTGTCTTGAGTCAACTGGGAGAAGGGAGAGCTGTTCTAAAAGGAAAACTGAGGTCTTCTTGATGGCTTCTTGGCCAGTGAACCCCATTTCACCCCACTCCACCCTGGACCTCCCTTACCTGTCCTGGGTCCCCAGTGCTAGGCCAGCCACAAGGATATACGTGATGAAAGCCATTGCTGTAGGAGGTAAACCCAGACACTGGTCAGAGGAGGAAGGACTGTGGTGGGGCTCAGGTGACCTGAGCCTCTGGCCCACACATGCCCACCAGAGGGAGGAAGGTATGGGGCGGAGGGTAGGATGTGACCTGGAATGTAGAGGTCTGGTGCATTGACATCAAAGCGGGGAGCCACCGGGGTGTCCTGCTGGTACTGCACCTCCCAGTCCTGTGGGGCAACAAGGAAGTGGGCAGAATCCCCAGAGCAGGCACCCCCTGCCCCTCGCGCCCCAGCTCCTAGCAGGAGCACTGACCTGATGCAGGTAGGGGAAGATGAGCAGGCCCAGCTTTTTGCCCACATACACGGTGTCCACAGCAAAGTAATACTTGAGTTTGGTGACAGGGATGAAGCGGTCGATCTGGGGAAGCAGAGCTCAAGCCTGAGGTCTCACGGCCTCTGTGGTCACCCACTCCCACCAGCCCCAGCACTCACGTTCTTGTCCACCAGCTCCTTGCCCTGTGCGGCCAGGCTGCTCCCATAGACCATGGCCATGTTGGACACAGGATCTGCCAGGAAGGCCGCTTGAGATGAGCTGGAGCTGGCAGGGTAGCCCAGGCTACCAGATGCCCGCTGGGCCCCATAACCCCGGCTCTGAGCCGAACTTGTGTCATCAAACAGCTGATGTGGGTCCGCCATGCCTGGCTGGGACACTGGGATCCTCCGTTTTGAGGCTACAGAAGAAGAGGGGAGGGATTCATGTATTCTGCAGGAACTCCCTGCTGTTCCCACCGCAGTGGGGAGGGGTCACCTGACAGAACTCTGATTTTGATGTCAGATGGGCTGTCAGGTAAGGCTGCCATCCACCCATCCATCCATCCACATAGTAATGACAAAGATGATGACACCTGGCCAGCTGTCCACAAAATCCTGTATGAAGCCTTTTTCTGTTCCTGTCTCCTTCTACACAGCCCCTCAGGCATTCGGCTACAGCCACCAGGGCTTCTCGGTGCTTCCTGGACAGCCTGTCACCCTGTTACCTCAGGGCCTTTGTACTAGCTATGCTTCTGCCTGGCATGCTCTTGCTCCCCACCTCTGGATTCCCTCCTCTCCCCCTTGAGGTCTCGCTGAGTGGAATGTTCTCCAACACCTGACTCCCCTGCCTGCAACTGCACTTCCCTCTGCAGGCACTGCTCCCTTCCTCCCCTGCTTCATTAGGTCCAGAAAACAAGTGCAGCACCAGTTGACAGACTTGTGATTTTGTTCCCTTCCCCCCACTGGACAGTGAGTCCCTATCCCTAGATTAGGGTTACAGTCGGCTCTTCTCAAAACCATGCAGGCAGCAAGGCATGAGGGTGCACACCTGTAGTCTCAGCACTTGGGAGGCTGAGGCAGAAGGATGGCCTTGAGTCTGAAGCACAAAAGCCCCAATTAAAACCCATAAAAGTGCCGGGCGTGGTGGCGCATGCCTATAATCCCAGGACTTGGAAGGCTGAGGCAGGAGGATCGGTGCAAATTCGAGACCAGCCTGGGCTACAAAAGTGAGTTCAAGGCCAACCTGAACTGCATAGCGAAACCCTGTCTCAAAATAAGAGACAATAAATAAATAAATAAATCCCATAAAAGTTTCACAAGGGTTGAGTGGAGGCAGGGGAAGGAGAGTGGAGGCTGCTGAGTTGGCCTGAATGGAGACTAAGGGACAGGCCACTTCTGGATAGCTCTACCACAAAGGAGGTGAGAGAAAGGACTCTGGGAGGCAGGTGCACTAGTGCACTAGGGTGTGGGGAGCAAGCAGCTGCCTTCCCAGATCATGACCTGACTTTGGGGAAGTGGGAGTACTGTCTGTTGAGATGTGGGTGTGTGACATCGAAGCCAGCACTGTGGCTCAGGGCCCTGTTCCTGAGAACCACACAGCACTGACATAGCAACACCTTTCTGCCAGGTCCAGGGGGCAGGAGGCAAGGGACAGGGTGAGGAGAGAAGCCGAATTTCCCACATGCAGGGGTCCCTGCCCTCAGCTCTGTGGGGTGGAGTTTGCTGCTCTGCTGGGCAGCACTGTGAGGTGGTGAAGGGACACTCAGCAGGTGCCCAGCCCACAGGAAGCATCGAGTTCACCACCTCCTTGCCGATTTACAGCCCTTGGCTCTACTTCTACCCACCCCCACCCTGCCTCAGCCTCCTGGAGAATGAACTGGGGCTTCACACAGCTACATCTCCAATCTGTTTTTTAAGTTTTTACTTTGAGACAGGGTCTCACAATTGCCCAGGTTGGGCTCTGACTTGTCATCCTCCTGCCTCAGCCTCCCAAGTGCTGGGATTACAGGCCTAGACTACCACAACCCTCTGTCTATTTCTCTGTCTCTCTCTCTGTCTCTCTGTCTCTCTCTTAGCCTGAAAACAATGCTTTCTCTTAGCCTGAAAACAATGCTTTCTTCATTCCCAAAGCAAAGAGTATTAGTCCCACTTTGACCCTACACCCCACTTACTGCTGGCCTTCCAGAAAATTCTGGGCAAGCCTCCCTTGTCCCTGTCAGGCTATTGGCCCTCAGTACTCTGGCTCTGCTGTTGCTTGACCTACTAAAAGCCTCTCCACTAATTAAGACTAATGCCACTGAACCAAGCTCATGGCAGCATTTGCCACCACTGTTTCTAATCTCCAAATCTCTGCTTTTCCTTTCTTCTGGATACAGGCTAGCTAACTTGCTCATGTGGGCTCCTCTAGTGATCCTCCTTCCTCAGCCTCCTGAGTGCTGGGGTTACAGGCAGCACTACCACGCCTGACTGACCTCTCTACTTCTGAAAACATCTGTAGGCACCTGTTTCTCTTACCTGTCTGATCCCACAAACACGCACCGGGCACCCTCTGATGTAAGGGATCCATTGTAGGCACAGGGGATGCAGCAGTGGATGAAGCAACAAACCCTTCTGCCTGTGTGCAGCCAAGAGTCTCCCGAATGACCGCTCTCCAGATCCCTCAAGCTGGAGACCCAGTCTGCCACCCGGGCCCTGTCTCTGCTTCTCAGCTACACTGGCCTCAGCCACAGCCAGCTCTCACCACCAAGTGCACCTTTGGCTGCTGGGCTTCACCTGGAGCCACTATGTGTTTCCCAGCTAGAAACACAGATGTGGCCCCCTCCTAGAATCCCCCAGCAGCCCGTGGGTCCTTACCTCAGCCTCCAAACCCCCAATTCCCCTGTCTGAGGTCAACGCTGGCTAGTCTGCACCCACTGCATCCCACTGTTACCCATCTTCTGAAATGTCACCTCCGACCTGATATAAATGTCCTAGCTGGTCCCACGGCCCACCATTCTAAGCCCTACTTACCTTTACTTCAATGGGCAGCCCATAATACTTTTATTTTTTTTAATTTTTATTTATTTATTTTAATTTTATAGGGTCTTTCTTTCTTTCTTTTAAATGTATTTATGTTATGGCTAGCTCAGCCTGCCCTGGGGATGGGGCTGGCACAGCATGTGGTGCTGGGCATTGAACCGTGGTCCCTGACGTTGCCTAAGCTTTCCTAAGCAGGTGCTTTAGACCACTGAGTCATCTTGCCAGCCCCATAATACTTTTATTATTTTCCGTTAATTAAAAAAAAATTTTTGAGACATGCTCTGAGTGTGTAGCCCAGGCTGGCCCAGAACTAACTCATGGTGATCTTCCCTTTTCGGCCTTCTGAGTGCTGGGATTACAGGTGTGCATCACCCTACCTGGCTTATTTATTTATTTTTTAACCAGTAACACAGATTGAACCTAGGGCCTCTGAATTAAATTACACCCTAAGTGCTTTTCAAAGTTTTAAACTTAGGTAGGGCAGGTTAGATAGCTCAGTGGATTAAAGTGCCTGCTTAGGCAGATGCAGGGACTGGGGGTGTGATGAGAAGTGACTGAGACTGGGCTTGGTGGCTTGCACCTGTAATCCCAGCACTTGGGACGCTGAAAACAGGAGGATCATTAGGAGTCTGATCTGTGTAGTGAGACCCTGTAGACCCTGTACTAAATACATTTTTTTAAAAAAAACTTTAAATTTTGAAATGGTCTTGCTAAATTGCCCAGGCTGGATTCAAACTTGAGATCCTCAGTCTTCTGAAGTGTATACTACCATAGTCAGCTTTTGTTTTTGGACAGGGACTACCTATGTAGTCCAGGCTGGCCTTGAACTTGTGCAGTTGTCTTTTGTCTGAGCCTTTCATGAGGCCAGGATTATAGACATGCCACACTATGCCTGAGCTCAGGCTGGGCTTGAATTTGTTGCAATCCCCTCCTGCCTCGGCCTCTGTGAGTGTTGGGATTACAGGTGTGGACCACCATGGCAGGCCCTGTGAGCCTTGTATGTACAAATGAAGTGCCCACTGTGCTGAAAATCAAATCCAAATGCATACTAGGCCCTGTCTGCCAGCCCTGCCAGCCACAACTTCCTCCTCTCTGGATGTACCCTGCCAAGCTCCTCATACACACAGTCTTTTTTTTGTTGTCATACTGGGAACAGGAATTAAACTTAAGATGTCCCACTTGCCAGGCGGGCAGGCGCTGAGCCACCGAGCTGTGCTCCCTCCCCCTTTGCTTTTGAACAAGCACCACCATGTTTCATCTTGGATCATCTTCCCTCCCTCAGCACCTGCACTCCTTCTCTGAGGCTCTCCTCACTCCTTCATACAAAGCACCAGCCCACCGGCTGTTAACCATAACATCCAGGGCTTTGCTTCTCTCTTCTCAGTGCTCAGCACAGCTTCTAAGTCGCTACTCACCAGTCTACACCTTTTCTTGCCTTTCCTCCTGCTGCGTATCTCCTAGGTAACACGTACCATCTTCCAAGAAGTAGACACCCCAGGCCAGATTTCCCCTTGTGCACCTACAACAGACTTCTGCTCTGTGATCCGCAGCCCTCCCTGACCCCTCAGCTTGCACCTGCGCCTTCCCGTCCGGTCCCCAACCCTCCACGTGAACGTCCTCTTCCACCTCCAACTCCATTTAAGCCTCCCATCATCCTGTCCTGGAGCCCTTCTCCCTGTGCCTCCTGCATCACAGCGCCACTATTCTAGACAGTCATCCGCTGTTACTGGCAGTTGCCAGAAGACAGGAACAGCGCTGACTGGGCACTGCTCTTTCCCCTGGGTCACCCACCATTGGGCCAGCCAAGCTCCTTACTGACTGAAAGGAAGAACAGCACATCCCCTTCTCCCTCAAAAGAGCACATGCTGGGCCGGCGAGATGGTTCAGTGGTCTAAAGCGCCTGCTTAGGAAAGCACAGGCAACTGCAGGGACTGCGGTTCGATCCCCGGCACCACATGCTGCACCAGCCCCCACCACCAGGGCAGGCTGAGCCAGCCACAAAATAAAAATAAAATAAAGAAACAAACAAACACAACAAGCAAACAAACAAATAAATAAATAAAATTAAAAAAAAAAAGAGCACACACCTCAACCCCTGGTCACATCCCAGATTATTGTCTTCGTATCCCCACGACCCCCTAAATTTCTTGTTGACGAGTTTGCATCCTACTGGAGTGCCTATCTTTCCATTGAACTCCGATGGCAAGAACTGAGCTGTGCTGCTTACTACTTAGCATTCACGTTTCAACACTGAGAATGGCACAGGAGAAAGTGAGAGAAGACATGTTGAATGAGTAAATGAAGAGCACACGGTACATATGGAGATGAAGAACTTAACAGAATCAGAGATATGAAAAGGTTGACAGTACAGTAAATACAAGCCCAAATCTTAAGCTATGGGTAAACGTGGCCCGCTCCGCCAGGAGGCCATAGTAGGGGCGTGGGCGACAGCTCGTGGGCACTGGGTAGAATCGGGAGGGTGAGAAGCAGAAGCAAGCAGACCGCCAACAGCAAATGAATGAAAGTCGCATTTCTCTGCACATCACACAATATCCTGCCTCAAGTTGCTGTCTTTTAGAATCCAAAGGAATTTCTTAAAGAATGTACCCCCCCCCCCATGCGCCCCCTACCCGGACCTGGCATCCCTGGGCCGTGCACACCTCGAAACTCCGGATCTTCTATCGCGTGACCTCTGACCCACAGGGACCTCGCTAACCGCCGCTAAGGCCCCGCCACGCCCCCGCCCGCCTGATCTCCCCGGCTGGCCACGTACGCCACTTACGCAGCCGGGGCGTCCCCGCCGCCGCCGCGCCCGCCGTGTGCATCCTTCTCCGCCACCGACAACTCAACCGCGGTGCGGAGCGTGCCCGCCCGGCTCCCGTAGCCACGCCCCAGAGAGACATGTTAGCCAATGAGTTTCATGATTAAGATAGGCCACGCCCCAGGAAGGCCTGCCCGAATGGTATATGACCTACGTAAGGGGCGGGAACTGGGGCTGGTGACGTGTAGCAAGAGGCAGGACTTGAGGAACTGAAGGGTGGGGCCTGGAACGTCCAGAGGAAACCGTAGACAGGAGGTGTGGAGCGAAGAGCGAGATGGGAAACAGAGTTCTTTACGTTCAGGCAATCAGTTTGGGTCTGAGAGCCCTGGGGAACCAGACCAGAGTTTGGATTCGGGGCGGGAGAGGTGAATTTGTGTTCTCCAAGGACTAATAAGAATTGTGCAAGCTCTAGCGCTTACAGTTTTGGCACTCATTAGGTTGTCTCAGCCTCCCTGGCCCTGGGATTACAGGTGAGAGCCACCATCTGTTCTCGGTGGCCTGCTTGGCTTGGGCCGACATGGCATACGGTGCCTGGGATCAAACCCGGGTCCTTCTGCTAGCCAGCCAGGTGCTTAGACACTGAGCTATCTCCCCTTTCCCTCGTTAGGTTTTTACTTGTTTTTTTTTTTTTTTTTTTTGGCAGTATTAGGAGTTGAACCCAGGACATTCAGACTGACATACATCTTCAGTGTTTGGTTTTATTTTGGGGATCTTGCTAAATTGCCTAGGTGGGGATCAAACTTTTGATCCTTCTGTCTCAGTCTCCCTGGTAGCTGGGTTTACATGTTTCTGTTTGTTTTGAGACAATCTCACAGTAGGCCAGACTGGCCTTGAATAACTAATGATCCTCAGGTCCTGAGTTCTAGAATTATAGGCATATGTCCCCATATCTACTTTTCTCCTTAGGCTCTTTTTATTATTATTATTATTATTATTATTATTATTATTATTATTATTTTGCTTTTTGAGACCAGATCTTGTTATACAGTTCAGGATGGCCTTGAACTCACTCTGTAGCCCAGGACCCAGGATGGTCTCAAACTCACAACAGTCCTCCTGCCTCAGCCTCCTTGGTGCTAGGATTATAGGCATGCCCGGCCCTTCTTAAGTATTGAAGTGAATATTTCATGAAAAAAAGACACCCAACAAGATAGGCGATAAAAACTGCTATTTTTCTTCAGTGATACCTTTAGGCTGTTTCCTAGAAATTCAAACAAATGTTCTCAGGTTGTGACTGTTTCCTCCAATGCCTGGTTCCCACCAAACAGCATCAACAACCCCAGCAGTTCATGGCACCAGCTAGTGTTGAACACTGACAACCAGCTTCCTTTGTCTCCTCTGTGCCCCCTTCCCCCCACTTATCACAGGCAGACACTGGTGGAAGTGACTTCTGGGCCAGCCCTGATAGCACTCCGGAAGGATTGCAGCATATGGCCTTATCATGGCAGCATTCCTTTCCACCTCTGAGGCAGGGGCTTTTGGGGAACTTGAGGGCTGCTCCTGGTTTTGCACTGCCGGCTGAGTTAGGTCCTTTTTTGTGTGGTGCTCATTCCTCTTTGAGGTAGCATCTGTTCCTTAAGCTTCACTACTCTTCTTCTTCTTCTTCTTCTTCTTCTTCTTCTTTTGTCTTTTTTTGAGACAGGGTCTTTCTGTGCAGTTCAGGCTGGCCTTGAGCTCACTTTTGTAGCCCAGGCTGGTCTCAAACTCACACTGATCCTCCTACCTCAGCCTCCCAAGTGCTGGGATTACAGGTGTGTGCCACCACGCTCAGTGGCTGCCATTCTTATCAGATCTTCCACTTATTCCAGATTAACCACTTTTTTTTTTTTTGTAGTTTATGGAAG
>PVKN010028796.1:0-13125 GCA_004027915.1 Capromys pilorides
CAGGGCTCACCCCAGTGTGGGCCTTCGCCTCCTGCTACCCCAGCAGCTAACTCCAGCCTCTTCACCTTCTGAGACCCTGGCCGCCAGCAGGAGCTCCTTGGTGGCAGAGTCAGAGCCACCGCATCCAGGGCTAAAGGCAGCCCTGCTGTCTTCTGTGACCCAGAAGGTTGGATGTCATTCATTCAGAGTCCAAATCCATGGATTTTTTTTTTTTTTATCTTAGTCTCCTTTTATCTCGTCTTCTTCTGGCCTGAAGAATGCAGCTGGCCAGATGGCAGATACTCTAGAAGTGTGCAGTTGTCCTCCTCCTGGTCTCCTGTCGCCGGGAAGTAACCCTGCTCACCAGGCTTGTTCTGATGTCTTCAGGTCTGATCTCTTCTTGGTCTTGAACTTGACCTAAGGCCCAGGGTCATGATTGCATGTGGGAAGGAGTGGAGGCTGATGTGCAGGGTGGGCGTGAGCAGCCAGGAGCCCGTTTACCAGCACAAGGTTGGCTGCAAGGTCAGTGGGGAGGGGAGTTTAAGAAAAGCCCACAGAGAAGCCCCTAGGGACCTCCAGAAGACAGGGCACCTGAGGAGAGTCTCGGGGTTGAGGGTGCCGTTGGAGTTAGTGGCAAGATGGTCAGTTGGGCTTTGCAAAAGCCACAGAGGAGTGGGAAGTGAGGGACCCCCTGGGAGTGCGTGCATAGCAGGAGGGGGGTGGCCTGGGCCTGTGGTCATCAGGGTCAGGCAGCAGCCTGGCGCTCCCTGGGGCCATGTGAGGGATGCGAGTGAAGCCCGTGTGGCTCAGGACAACATCGGCTGCTCCGCGTAGCAGCCTCAGAGCCCCGTAGCACCTTCCCTGTGTGCGCTTATAAGCCAGGTGAGCTCAGGCACTGGGGACACGGATCAGAATTCCCTACCCCTCCTGGCCAGAACTCGCAACACCTGGCGCTAGCCTCTACAGTGAGACCTTGGGGGGCTTTGTGGGGAGGCCAGGCCCCTCCTGGGGTCTCACAGCCTACGAGGTCCCCCGAGTCTTCAATGTGCTGCTGGTTGTGCACAGTGGTGGTGAACATGGGCGTTGCCCACCTTCCTCTGTACCCATGACACATAGAGAAGTTACCAAGCGCCTCTCACTTCTGAGACCCCTGAAGGAAAAAGGAAAGAGTAGGTCAGAAGGTGGAACAGATACCTCGAGTGAGCAAAGGCTGTGGGGCCCAGCTGGGCAGTCCCCTCCGGAACAGTGGACGTCATGCTTCCCCCAGGAGGCTGTGGCAGCGGGGGCGCTTGTCCTGGGATGGGCCTTCACGTTCCTGGTGCTCCTTGCCTTCTCTTGAGTCTCTCTTGCTCTTCCTGTACGGGCTTCCCCTTCTCCATGGTGTCCCCCTAAGTTCCCTGAGGCTGCTGAGAGCCGTACTTTTCATCTTGCCTTCCAGCCTCTGCCCATCTTCTCACTGTCCCAAGCTTCCAAGCATATTGGAAATGGAAAAAATCAAAAGCCCCTCCAAGAGACAGCGATCCTCAGGATCCATGGGGCAGGAGCCTTGTGTGAGTGCCAGCACCCCTGTGACCAGACCCAAGAACCCAGCCACGATCCTGGCCTGTCCCAGCCCTGACTCATGCACCAGAGCCACCAACACCTCTCGTAAGCTTGGGGCTACCAGGGAAGGCCTGTCAGGGGCTGAGGTCAAACTTGATTTGGCGGAGAGAGAGAACAAGGCCAGCGGTGGCCACAAGAGGAAAGCCAGACTCCCCAGCCCCCAAAAGAAGCAGGAAAGAGGCTTGTCCCTGCAGAAGAGCCGCCTCTGGCTGGTGCCTCGTGACACATCAGACTGTCCACCTGGCCTGGACCAAGTTCAACTGGAGAATCAGGTAGAAGGTGCTCTTCCTGGCCTCCCTGCCTGCAATGGAAGGAGAAAGCCCCACTCTTTGGGGAGGCCTGATCTCCAGTCCCCAGCCTGCCACGCCGAGTGCTGGGCCAGCCCCTGGAGAGACGAGCCGGAGGGGCCCTCCGGAGCCTGTGACCTCCAGCTTGTCCCTGGGCCCCAGTCCCCTCTGCGGCTTGAGAAGGGGAAAGCGTCCAGGCAGAAGGCTCGTGGATGGAAAGAGGAAGGGATGAAGACGAGGAAGAGAGCCAGGTCCCTGCCGCTCCACCCTGATGAGGGTCCTGGTCCTGGTCCTGACAGGCCGGAGGGGAGCCAGCCCCAGGCAGAGGAGGCCTCCATGCAGGCTGACATCCCCCCGGCCCATCTGGCCAAGGAGCCACAGTGCCCCAAAAAACAGAAGAAAAGGCATCTGCTTTGTGGTGTAACGGAGAAGTCGGGGCCCAAGCCGAACCTCCAGGAGTTGCCTCACTTGAGCAGCCAGGTTAAAGGTACAAAAGTAGAGGCCAGGCGCTTAGATTCTGGCCCACGTGACTTAGCCCCCCCAGATATCAGCCAGTTCTTTACTGGGGACTTGAAGAATGCCTGCCGCGTCACCTGCACCCTGTGTGGCACCAGCGTCAGAGGGGACAAAGCCAGAGGGCGGTCCCGAGGCTCAGGCCTCGTTCGGCACCTGACCAGTAAGCACAAAATGGAGTGGGAGGGAAAGGCAGCCCCAGGCAGTGCAGGCTGGCAGCCAGCTGGGCCAGAGCAGGCCCAGCGGAGGGCTGGTGCCCTTAACCTTGGGGTGCTACCTAGAGACCCCCCAGCCCCTGTGCCCTGGGAAGACAGTGGCAAGGAGCTGACCCTGGGCAGACCTGAGCAGCTACTCCTGGCCCTGTCGCCACTGCCTGCTTCTCCTGGATCTGTCAAGGACAGCCCGGGTGACGCATACGATCCCACCTGGCCCCAGGCTGAAGCCTGGAACCACAGGGTGGCTGAGCTGCTCTGTGGCCTGGCCCTGCCACTGTCCTTTGTGTCCTCTCTGCCCTTCAGGAGGTTCATGGCCCAGGTGGACCCTTGCTACTGCCTGCCCTCCCCGGCCTTCTTCTCTGACAAAGCCTTGCCCTTGCTGCACGAGGCCATGGGTAACCAGGTGCTTCAGGACATGCAGTGGGCCGAGGGTGGCCACGTCCACATCACCACCTCTGTGTCAGCCCAGGACTCGGCTGTGAGCTACATAGCCATTGCTGCCCACTGGGTGGCCAGCAATCCTGTGGCACCGGCAAACCCACGGAAGCACGCGGTGCTCTGGGTCCGGGGCCTGCCCCTTGAGAGGGCCTCTGAGGATGGGCAGTCTGAGCTGTTGGAGCAGATCAGCCTGTGGCTAGGCCGTGGCTCCCTGAGGGCTGGTTTTCTGGTATCGGGTGGCTGCCCCAGCCTGGAGTGGGCAGTCAAGGCCGAGGGCTACACCCACATACCCTGCTTCACCCACTGCCTTGACTCCCTGGTGAGCAACTTCTTGTGTCACCACCACAGTGTCCAGATCATCCTGGGCACCGCCAGGGCCATCTGCAGCCACTTCCAAGGTTCGGCGGAGGCCCGGAGCCTGCTCCACCAGGTCCAGCTGCAGTGCGGCCTCCCGGCTCAGCAGCCCTTCGAGGAGCTCTCGGACGACTGGGGCTCAGCCTACCGCTTGATGGAGTGGCTGGTGGGGCAGCAGCCGGCCCTGCAGGCGTACGCCGAGATCCAGCAGCCGGGCAAGGCCGGCACTGCCTTGTCCACCGTGTTCTGGAGCCTGGCAGACAGCCTGGTGAAGCTCCTGCAGCCCTTCCAGATGGTCGTCCGCGAGGCCAGCACGCCCCAGGCCTCCCTGAGCCAGGTGCTGCCCCAGCTGCGCTACCTGCACATCTTCCTGGAGCAGGTGCACAGACACTTCCAGGAGCAGAGCGCAGGGGACGTGGGCACGGCCTTGAGGCTGGCCGAGGGCTTGGCTCTGCAGCTCTCCACGGACCGCCAGCTCAACGAGCTCTTCCACCGCGAGGAGTTTGTGCTCGCTACCCTGCTGGACCCGCGCTTCAAGGGCAAGGTCGAGGCCATCCTGCCCGAGGGGGCGGACATCGACCACTGGAAGCAGGTCCTGGTGTACAAGGTGAAGGAGATCATGGTGACTGAGTGCTTCCCCACCTCGGGCGCAAGGCGCAAGGGCGTGCAGGCGAGCGCCGCCAGGAGGGCCAGGGCTGAGCGGAAGGGCCAGAGGGAGTCTCCACGCAGGCACAGCGACCCTAGCCCCTTCCTGCTGGTGCAGAGGGAGAAGAGCCTGCTGGAGCAGCTGGAGAGCGTGGGTCTCCTGGTGTCCCAGAGCAGCGGGGCCTCTCTGTCCACAGAGAACCATCTGGCCAGCGTCATCGTCAGGAGATACTTACGAGACAATGAGATCATCGGGGCCCAGGAGGACCCACTGTCCTACTGGGAGAAGAAACGCAGTGCCTGGCCAGCCCTGGCCCAGCTGGCCACCATCTACCTATCCTGCCCACCCACAAGAGCCTTCCTGGCAAGCGTCTTGGCCTCCCTGGACAGTCCCACCATTGTGGACCGGAAGCCCCCGCTCAGAGTCGAAGCCATTGAGCATCTGCTCTTCCTGAAGACCAACCTGGAGAACTTCCCTCATTACACGCCGCCGCGCCTCGTCTTCCCCAGTGGCGGCCCAGCCGAGGGCGAGCAGACCCCGTAGCCTGCCTGGCATGCCAGGGTGGGCACACCGGGATGGCAAGCTAGGTTCCAGAAGCCTCGAGAGGCGTCCTACATCCCGGAGGTCACCGCCTCAGACCCGCAGTATAGGGGCAGCGTCTCTGTCCTTGCCAAGTTGCCACCTCCTCCCCGTCGATCCCCGAGTACCCAGCAGTGTGCTGAGGGCGGCCCTACTGCTTTCCTAGGTGGTGCGAGCTGCACTGCGTGATTTTTAAAACTGAAGTATGAACTATTTCATCCGAGGTGTTGGGGACCTTGCAGAGCTCATCCACATGGATAAATAGAAGCATTCCCTTGGGAGGCAGCTGTAGCCTGGAGCCCATACCTGGAGTCGCAGCTACTCGGGAGGCTAAGGCAGAAGACCACAAGTTTAAGGCCAACTTGGACAATTTAGCGAAGACTTTATCAGAATAAAATATAAAAGGGGCTGGGGAGATAGCTCAGTGGAATGAGCACTCGCCTGGCAAGCACGGGGTCCTGAGTTCAATCTCTGGTACAGCAAAAAAAAAAAAAACATATATATATATATATATATATATATATATACGGGGGTGGTGCTGTAGCTCAGTTGTAAAGTGCCTTAGGTTGGATTCCTACACCCAAACAGAAGACTCCAGACTTCCCAAAATGGAAGAATCCAGAAGCAAAGTAGCCATCTTGGAAGGGAAGTGCATACACTGTGTATACACAACAGTCTTGGGGACCCCAGAGTGGCCAGGGAACCCCAAGGGCTGGGACTCCACAGCCAGCCCAGAGAGCCAAGAGGTGCCCAGGCGTCCGCTTGCTGCCAGGTCCTTGTTACACCTGGCAGCACCCGTCCCTTTCCTGTCACCCCTCGCCCCTGTCAGAGCAGACGGGTGTATTTGGAAGAGGGGGAGGGTGGGTGAGGGGCTCCTGTGGGCCCAAGCACAGCAGCTGTGGACGTGCAGCCAGAGGGACTGGACAGGAGAGGAGAGGTGGGCAGAGGCCAGGCCCTGCACAAGCCCCTGGACTTGTGTCCAGGTAGCCTAAGTGCTGGTCACTAGGTAAGGCGGCCGCTGTAATGGGGCCAGAGAAGTGGGGTGCATGTTCTCAGCCTCATAAGCCATCTCACTTGAATGGTGACCCCAGAAACCTGTCCACAGCCCCTCCTAGATTGTCAGTCCTGCGCGTCACTGGGACTCCTTCAAGTAAGACGTTGGGAAATGGCTGAGGGTGTCAAGGATGAAGGAGAACGAACCGTCGTCCTGTCGTTCGTAGACTGCCTCTCGGTGCTTTGCCTTGGTCCCCTTTTCACACTGACCTCAGACCCTCTGAATTAGTTTTTATAGAAGTGGTGTTTTTGTACAATCAATAAACAGTGGCATCTTTGCAATAGTGCTTTGTGAGCGTCCTGTTCGGCGGCTGGAGTAGCACGGGGCGAGCTCCCGGCCGACCTCTTCGGAAATGCTCGGCTCCCTGCCCCCTGCAGCGCTAGGAGTGGCCGTGGGCAGCAACGGTGATCACCGGCCCCCTTGGGAGGCCAGTGCGTGCCATCCCGACTGACCTGCGTTGTCGGTCACAGCTGTGTGACCGCTGAAGCAGCTCCCCAGCAGAGAGGATAGGCGTGAAAGGAAGAAGACGAGAGCTCGGTCCCAACCGAGCTAGGGGCTGTGCTTGTGACTGAGGACACTTCTGTCCCCCAGGGAACACTAGGCAATGTCCAGAGACAGCTGTGGGTCTCTCCACTGGGGCGGTTAGGTTGGTGGCTGGTGGGCAGAGGCCAGCAGCATCCACAGCCATGACCAGCCTTTCTAGAATGATCTCTGAAGTGTCTGAGGGGGAGACTCGGGCCGAGGAGCAGGTCCCGCGTCTCTCCTGGGCTTAGTTCCTCCCTGCCCTGCACACTTCCCAGGCTTCATTTTCTGGCCTCATTTCCTAGAAGGGTAAACTGAGGCTCGGGGCATGTGGGCGTGTTCTGCCTTGAGCATAGCCTCCCTCGGGAGCCCCAGAATCGATGACTCCAAGACCTTCTGACCTCTCACGGGGCCAAGCGGATGGTGCTCTCCCCTCCCGGGCAGGGTGGGCTGGCTGTGTGCCACAGGCCCAGCTACAGCAGCCGTTGCAGGGACGGCCACCCACTGCCCTGGGGTGCTCTGTAACCCCAAGAAAGGTGGGGCTTCCTGTGGCCACACGATGCCGCTGTCACCCACCCACCCCGGCCCAGAGGCAGCTTCTCAGGTGGGGCAGTGCGGCCAAGCACTGCGAGCACAGGTGCCGGAGCCGCTCCTCGCCTGGGTGGCTTTTGCCGGGGGAAGTGTGTGCTCCAGTTGGCTGCACGGCTTCTCGGTGAACTGGGCTTGCAGCTGTGGTGTGACGGCACCGCCGCCATGCCTGCGTGTCCCTGTCTGCTGTCCTTTCCAGTGCCATCTCTTGAAGAAGCCTGTGACCCAGTCCTTCGGGCCAGGCCCTCCCCAGCCCTTTGGCCAGCTTTGGCTCTGCCGCCACCTGTGACTGCCCATCCAGGGTTCCATCTTGGACCTCTTCTTGGCCAGTGTCACTGTCCCTCTTGGAAAGCCTCACATCTTCCTCAGTGCCCAGGTATGCCCAAGCAGCTCCACAGCACGTGGGCCTCTGGTCTACCCTCTCTCACCGCACAGGGTCTCCTAACCATTTCCCCTGACAGGAGGTTGGGCTCTGAGCCCCTTCCCCTGCTTGTGTTCCCAGGAGGCTGGGCTCTGGGCCCCTTCCCCTGTTTGTGTCCCCAGGAGGCTGGGCTCTGGGCCCCTTCCCCTGCTTGTGTCCCCAGGAGGCTGGGCTCTGGGCCCCTTCCCCTGCTTGTGTCCCCAGGAGGCTGGGCTCTGGGCCCAGGCCTGCCTCCACTTTTTGCGGCCCCCTCTCAGAATGCCTGGGCCTCTCAGTCTGGCTCTCCGGCCCAGCCAGTCACAGGCCCCGCACTCAGCACTGCAGGACAGAAGGTCTTTGTGTGTGTCATGCTGAGGGTCAAGCTCGGTCTCCTGCACACCAGGCAAGCACTCGGCCACCGAGCCATCTCCACATCCCTCACATGGCTTCTGGTCCCATCTTGTCCCCTCTGCATCCGGTCTAAGAAGGAGCCCCTGCCAGCCACCTGGCTGGATCCATCCACCTGTTCCCTTATTTGGGGTGGGCCTGTGTCTCTTGCTGATGCCCGGTGCCTGCCAGCACCCTCTGCCCTATGGGCTAGGGCAGTGGTGTCAAATGAAGTGCAGCAGGTCACAGCCTGCTCCACACTCAGTGATTGCTATCAGTCTCTTTCTGTTGGCACGGGGTGTGGGAGGTATTTGCAGGACCGGCTCAGAGCCTCCCACCTCCCTGCGGGGACCCTCTAAGGTCCTCGGCAGGGTGGGTGAAGCTGAAGCCCTGGGCTCTGGGCTGGTTTCCACGGCGGAAGAACAAAAGTGGTGTTGACTGTGTGAAGTCGGACTTGGAGGCCGCCAGCACTGTGCCTGCAGGATCCATAAGCAGCAGGGACGGTGGCCCAAGGACCTTCACCTGTGTCACCTGCCCGCCTTGCTCAGCCTCGCAGGCGGGGGAGCTGCCTTTGAGCAGAGGTGCATGTGTGACCCCCGGGGCAGCATCGCTATGGTCCCTTCCCCGCCCCCTTGCCACACCCCAGCCTCACACAGGCACTTGTCCCCGACATGGCCTCTACCCTTTAGAGCCAGCCCCGGTGCCCCTGTGCCTCCCCCTGGGTAGTGCCCTCAATGCTGGTTGCCCCTGCTTGCTGTTTGAAGCAGTGACATATTTTCAGGTGGCTCTGAGCTGTCTGGTACACAGCGGCCAGTGCTGGCTGCTGACCTGTGGCCAGCTGATGCCAGGGCCAGGCGCGCTGTGAGCGGGCAGCACGGGCGTGGCCTCTTCCCTGGCCGTAACTCCTTCCTCGCTTAAGATGAAAGGCATAGGCTCCGTGGCTCCAGTCAAGCTGGTCTCTGGAAACCACATTAAATTTAGAAAAACGGAGAGACATGTTTTCTTTTTTGAGATTGAACCCAGAGTCTTCCTAAGGTGTACTAAATTGCCCAGGCTGGGCTCAAACTGAAGCTCTCCGGCCTCAGCTTCCCCGAGTGCTCAGATGACAGGCGTGCACCAGCACACCTAGCTGAGAGAACATTTTTGTTTATTGGTGTGTGTGTGTGTGTGTGTGTGTGTGTGTGTGTGTGTATGGCTGGCTCAGCCTGTCCTGGGGGCAGGGCTGGCGCAGCATGTGGTGCCGCGGATTGAACCACGGTCCCTGTGGTTGCCTAAGCTTGCCTTAGCAGGCGCTTTAGACCACTGAGCCATCTCGCCGGCCCTGAGATCGTTTTTGGAATGCATGAAACTGTGCGGGGTGGTCTTGGGGTCTGCATGGACATCGCTGTCCCAGGAAGGAAACAAAAGACTGGTGGTGATGGTGCTGACCTGGTGTCTATTTAGAAATAAATCTGACTTTAAAGATGAGCGCCTCAGTGATGTTAACCAGGATGGGTTTGTGCCCCCACCCCAACCTGACAGAGTCAGGACGACTGGCAGAGTTGGCCGAGTCCCAAGCAGCGTGGCTGTCCCCACCAGGACCGGCCAGGGCTCCCCGCGAGGCAAGGGCCTGTGCCTTGCTGTGTCTCGGCCTTGGCATCCCGGTTGCTGGCTCTGGTGGTAAAGGCACAGGTCAGACGTCAAGCTGTCCTCAAGCTGACAGAAGTGCCAGGCGAGTCCCACCTGACTCCTAATTGTCTCTCCTCAGGGAGCCGTGGGCCCTCCTGGCGGGAACCTGAGCCAGGCCTCCCTGCACTGGCCTGAGAGTACCCCGAGGTGCCTGCTTTAGGGCAGAGTAGCAGCTGACCCCAGTGTCACCCAGGGCCCTGGGACAGCCCTGCCAGGACCCAAGCCGCCTGAACCAGCTGGTGTCCCATGGAGCCACCAGGCGAGAAGCCAGGAGAGGCGGATGGGCTGCGCATCACGCCCCAGCTGCTGAAGTCGCACACGGGGGAGTTCGCGCTGGAGTCCATCCTGCTGCTGAAGCTGCAGGGCCTGGGGCTGGCAGACCTGGGCTGCTTGGGAGAGTGCCTGGGCCTCGAGTGGCTGGACCTGTCAGGCAACGCGCTTACCCAGCTGGGCCCGCTGGCCTCCCTGCGCCAGCTCACCGTGCTCAACGTCTCCAACAATCGGCTGACCGGCCTGGAGCCGCTGGCCGCCTGCGAGAACCTGCAGAGTCTCAACGCTGCGGGCAACTTGCTGGCCACGCCTGGTCAGCTGCAGTGCCTGGCTGGGCTGCGGAGCCTGGAGTACCTGCGCCTCCGGGACCCTTTGGCCCGGCTCAGCAACCCGCTGTGTGCCAGCCCATCCTACTGGGCTTCGGTCCAGGAGCTACTGCCCGGCCTGAAAGTCATCGATGGGGAGCGTGTGAGTGGCCGTGGCAGCGAGCTCTACCAGCTGTGCCGGGACCTGGACAGCTCCCTGCGCCCCAGCCCCTGCCCTGCTCCCAGAGCCGTGGAGGCCCAGCCCTGGGTGGAGCCCGGGTACTGGGAGTCCTGGCCTCCCCGGAGCAGCTCCATCCTGGAAGAGGCCTGCAGACAGTTCCAGGACACGCTGCAGGAGTGCCACGACCTGGACCGCCAGGCCAGCGACAGCCTGGCCCGGGCTGAGCAGATCCTCACCCCTGAGGGCTCCGCCTCTTCTTACGTCTTCTGAGCGTGCCCGTGGCCTGGAGGCTGCGTTTCCTTTCCTGTCCTGCATGCCGACCTCCACGATGGTCACTGACCCTGCATGCGCCGCTATGGGGCCCTCTGTCCCTGTCCTCAGAACCACACCAATCCCTCACCGCCCCTCCAGGATGCTCCTGACCCTCACATGTGGGCAGCGTGCAGCTCTCAAGCAGCATGTGGCGGGGGGCGAGTGCACACCGACACTGCACTCCTGCCTGGGCAGGCGACAGCGGCCCACTGTGCCCAGGCCTGTGCGTCCCTGGAGCCTTCCCTGTCCTTGCCCCCAGCTCCATTAAACAGCTCTAAACTTGTTTCTGTCAGCCTCTGCCCCTGGCCCTGCCCAAGAGCTCCGACGCACGCCTGTCCACCACACACACACACACACACACACACACACACACACACACGCACCCACACCCCCACCGCCACCCTTTTTCCTGTGGCTTCCTACAGGTTGAGCTGAGCGCCCGGGTGGCATGAGAAGTCTAGCAAACAGGCTTGGAGAACAGTTTTATTGGCCCTCGGTGTGGCGCATCTTCTGCCTGGGAGGGAGCGGCCAGCTGCCGCGGTCGGGGAAGCCAGCGGTGTTTCTAGAGGAGAGGAGTGAACCTGAGGCTGGGAGCCGTCTCCTCTTCCTCCCAACTCCACCAGGCTCTGAGCCATCTCATCCCTGCCACCCGCTGCCCAGCGCATCCCAGGCTCCATCACAAGGGCTGTCCCTGCCCTCAGCCACCTACCAGCCCAGGGCTCAGTTGGAGGGCAGTGCCCTGGAGAAGGCAAACTGTCCAGGGAAGTAGAAGCTGTGGGGGTCCTCGCCGGCCTGCTGCACCTTGCTGCACTGGAGCTCCTGGAAGTCCTGATGGCGCCAGTAGTTGGTCAGGCAGTGCCCAAAGTGCCAGCATGGCCAAGGAATGCCCGCTGTGCCTAGAGCCCCTTGGCTCCTCCTCCTCATGCAAGCCTCCTTCCCAGCCTCTGCCCTGCTTACCTGGCCTTGTGTCTCTATGGGGCAGTGGACCATCCGGCCCAGAACCTTGTGCCCAGGGTCCAGTTTGATGCAGGCCAGACACTTCCGTTTCCTCTGGGGAGAGGGACAGTGGTGAGGGCCGCATCAGTACTATGAGGGGGAGCTAGGGGCCCATCGAGGGTACCGCTGCCCTGGCGGGCTGTGGCCCGGGGCACAAGGGATCCTGCACGCTGCCGCTCAGTTTGGCATAGCCACTCCAGGAGTGGAAGATTAGGAGCCAAAGAATCCTGAAGTGGTACACACCTGTAATTCTGCCCTCAGGCAGCTGAGGCACTGCCACAAGTCTGACGCCAGCCAGGCTACATAGTGAGTTCAGGGCCTGCCTGAAGTACACGGTAAGGCCCTGCCTCAAAAAACTTAAAAATCCTGAAGTTTCACGCCGTGGCACTTTAGTGGTCATAGGGGCAGGAATCCTTCCCGATGTGCGCCTATCCACACATGTGCCCCATGTATATGGGGGGGGGGTTGTGCACAAGCATGTGTGGGGCACAGGTATGCAATGGCAGCAGGCCACCCCAGGTGAGCTCTCTCCGGTCCCCACCAGAGCCTTTCTGTTGCGGTCCAGTCCTCTCCCTTAGCAGAACCCATGAAGCCCAGGGGTGGTGCTCCCGGGGGGATCTGGAACCCGGCCCAGGGGCCGGCCATGCAGCAGCTGGGCCCTGGGCCTTGTAGAGCCCGCTGCAGGCGGACCATGGCCTGGAGCAGGCGCTGTCGGAGCCCGGCCAGGGCTTTTCCCGCCAGGACCCTGGGCCCTTGCTCAGGCAAGTCTGTCCTCCCCTCGCCTGCCCAGCCCCGCTTCCCTGCCTAGGCCAGGCAGTGTCCACCTCTAGGAGGCATCTCACTGCGGGCCTCTTCCTCAGGGCTTCTCCCTGGACCTCCAGGTTCTGTCCAGCGGCAGCCCAGGCCTCCCGTCACATGCTCACCCCGTTGGGCTTGACTTTGCACTCGGCTTTCTTCCAGTCCTTCTTCCGGCAGCCCGTCTGCTGGAGCCGGAATTCCAGCCTCACAAAGGTGCCCGCTGGGAAGGGCTGCGGATAACGGGAGGCCCGTGCCATGAGCTGGGTGCTGTGACCCAGCCCTGCCCCCACCACCACACACTTCGAGCCAGGATAGCTGAGGAGGTGGCCCAGCTGGTGGCCTTTCCCCTGCCTGCTTCCCGGCACTGTGCTGGTCTCCTGGGTGTAGCCCTCCACCTCCCAACCGGGCATGTCCACAGCCACGAACCGTGTCCTCGGCGCTGTCCACGCCGGTCTCCTGGAAGGCCCACTGCACAGGCGGGTGCCTGTGGAACTCCTCCAGGGCCACCTGCAGGCCCCTGTGCTGCACGGCGGTGAGCTCAAGCCCACCCACGCCCTCCGTGCCCAGCCACAGGGCCGCCAGGATCAGCAGCCGCCACATGCTTTGGCCTTGCAGACAGCAAAGTGCGCTCCTTGTTTCTTCCCAGGCTCTGAGAGCCGCCACCTCCTGTGAGGGGACGGGAAACAACCTTTCCCGGAATCGCCCCCATGCCTGCCTCCTCCCACACACACCCCGGCAGGCAGAGTTTCAGCAGAATTCCCGCCAGCAGCCCCGATTCTAGCCTGTTCCCTGCCCCCCTTCCAGCCTTCAATCTGGAATCTCCCTGCTCCAGAGCCCAGAGCCCGCATCCCATCCCAGGCCCAGGCCAGCAGCGGGGGCGGGAGGGCAGACAGCTGGAGGCCAAATGTCCCTGGGAGGAGTAAACAGGCAGCCAGACCCTCCGGGCTCTGGGGCTGGGGCTGCCATCAGCACTGTCTTCCCAAGAAAGGGGGTCCCTCCCACCAGGTCCTACCTTGCCGGCCCCAGGAACG
>PVKN010028798.1:0-13153 GCA_004027915.1 Capromys pilorides
TTTGTTTCTTTATTTACTTATTTTGTGGCTGGCTCAGCCTGCCCTGGTGGTGGGGCTGGCGCAGCATGTGGTGCCGGGGATCAAACCGCAGTCCCTGCAGTTGCCTGAGCTTTCCTAAGCAGGCGCTTTAGACCACTGAACCATCTCGCCGGCCCCAGTATTGTATTTCTTTTTATGACTGAATGGATGCAACTTTTTTAAACCTATCTGTGCACTGACAGGTGGGATGATCCTAATTCCCGCTGCAGAGCCCTTCTGCTGAGGCAGACATGGCCAGCTGTGAGGCACGCTCTACCACGCACCAGCCTGTACATGCCAGACCCTGGGGAGCACACAGAGATGGGGAGGAAAGGCTGGGTCCAGCCGTGGGACAGTGGGGACTGGCAGAGACGGAGCCAGAGCCAGGAGCAGAAGAAACAAGCCTGGGAGCTGCCGCCAGGCGGTGAGGAACCCTCCGCTGAGCAGGGGCAAGTTAGCTGGAAGGCAGGCCTCTGACTGCCAGGATGCACGTATTTTATTCTGTGTACACAAGGTCGAAATGAAGCCACAGTGGCCCCTCACCATTCACGGAGGTTAAGCTCCAAACACCCCGTGGCAAGTGAAAATCAGCTAAGTAGTGACGTTGCATTTTAACATTTACATCTATCTTAAGGCTTTATGAACCCTTCCTATATTCTTATACACCTTTTCCACACTTTAAAAACACTTCTAATGTTAACCATTTTCTAAACTCATAAACCTACATAATTTTAACAACACACGTATACTATACAGTACTGCAAAATCCTGCAATACAGTGAAATATCTGCAATAAATAATTTAATAATATATATATGTATAGATGTTTAGTAGAGGGTCTAACTACACGGATCAGACTCGTGGAGATCATCCTGTTCTCAGCCTCGCAAGTGCTGGCATCACAGGTGACTGCTGCCATACCCAGTCTCAATCCCAGTCTTAGGGTGACCCAAGGGCAGGGCTGGCACTGCACAGCAGGATCAAACCTCATAGATTAATTTTTGTCATTGTTTTTTGTGTTTTGCAGGACCAGGGTTCGAACTCACGACCTTGCACTTGCCAGGCAGGCACTTGTGCCATGGAGCTATCTCCCTGGGCCCCCACAGATTAATTTTTGAAAACCCACAAAACAGTGAATCTATGAAAGTTGAACCAGAAAGGGACTACGGTACATTATTTGCGTTTTTAAGGAGGGTAACACAGCAGCAATGTGTCCCAACAAAAATCACTCAATCTGTCGTCTCAGTTTTATGCCTGCAAGTTTTTCAACTGCACACTTACATGCAAAACACGGTATCCATTTGCCTCTCATCTTGCTTTTAAAAATGTTACAATGTAGATGAAAATATGTAATACAACCACTGTTAAATTTTTCTTGTTTCGGAAATCTTGTACTATATGTACTCTTGCTTGTTACTGTTTTCCTATTTTTGTTTCTGCTATTTTTACTCTTTAAAATAAAAAAAAATTTTAAAAAAAATGTTACTATGTAAATCTAATACAGCTCTATTAGTAGCTGTGTTCAGTGGAGGATTTTTATCAGTGAAAATCAGTCCCTGAAAATTCACACTTAAAATCAATATTTCAACAAATTCTTTCGATGGGCTATTGTTTAGATTTGCAAGATTATTTACTATGGGGAGCTGGCAAGATAGCCCAGTGGTCTAAAGCGCCTGCTTAGGCAACCGCAGGGACTGTGGTTTGATTCCCGGCACCACATGCTGCGCCAGCCCCACGTCCAGGGCAGGCCGAGCCGGCCATAATACAAAAAAAAAAAAAAAAAAAGATGATTTGCTACGGTGGAAATGAGTGGTGAAAGATTTCTGTCAGACACACTCTTTGGAACAGCAGGCCATTCTATTAAATAAGAGCTGCAGCAGCCACTGACCACGTAAGAATCCCTTCCTGAAAGTTAAAAACAGCACCAGGTTAGCTGCCACGCTGCTGTTGTCTGAGGTGCGGCCCCTGCTTCTCAGTTTGGCTGAAAACTACAACTTCCAAGGGCAGGTTAGGGTCAAAAAAGTACATGGAGCTCTTACTCAACTTCAAAAGGAGAAGGCAGGGTGCAAGGCCAGGGCCCCTGAGTGCTGGCCTGACTCAAGTCAGCGTCTGAGGGCGAGTCACTATGCATTTATATGCCTACTGTAGAATGTGGCCTGGTGTAGCATCATTTGAGTCCTTTGCTCTATTAGGAAAAATCACATACATACCACTGTTTTGTTTCTCTTTTTTGTTTGTTTTTGTGGTGCTGGGGATTGAACTCAGGACCTTGCGCTTGCCAGGCAAGCACTTACTCTACTGAGCTATCTCCCCAGCGCTCCTTTTGGTTTTCTGAGGCGAGGTCTGACTTTGTAGCCCCCACGGGCCTCAGTGATGTTGCTGCCTCAGTCTCTAGCATAGTGGGATTACAGGCATGCACCATGGTACCCAGCACACAGTGTTCTGACAGAAAAGAAACTACACAGAAGCCTTTAGACATTTTCTATTTTTCATTGCTAGCTGAGCAAAATGATTGCCAAGATTCACCATTTTTAATAAGGGTCAACTCAGCAAAGTAGAAAAAGCCCCAACTAAGAAATCTAAAATGGGGCCAATGAGATAGCTCAGCAGACTAAGCATCTGCTTAGGCAAGCACAGGGACAGGGTTCGATCCCCAGGACTACATGCCACGCCGGCCCCCAACCCAAGGCACGCTGAGCTGGCCACCAAGTCTGGTGTTAGTGGTGCACGCCTGTCATCTCAGCACTGGGGAGGCACAAAACAGGAGAATCACTGAGTTCCAGCTGAATAGTGAGACCCTGTATCGATTTTTAAAAAAATCTAAAATGCACTTGGACTCATGTGTCAGTATCTCCCTGTTCTGTACCAATACATACCAAAAGCACATATTCTTTAACAGATAACAAATAAAAGGCTCTTGGGGCCTCACGCTCCATCTCATGAGGCAGTCAGCCAGACGTTTTTCAGAGCATAATGGGCCAAAGACAAATTCAGTTCTTGCTCCTCAGCCCAAAGCTAAATAAAATTCATGCCAACATTTCAACATTATGGAGTAACCAAGCTGGAAATAATACAGCAGTTGGACTGCAGAGGCTGTAGGCTCACAAGTAAGACCAGGTAAAATAGTAATTAGCTTGATTATCAAAAAATACCTTTGCCAGGCAGCACAACGCAGGGGCTAAGACAACAACCAGGAATGGAGGCACATGGCCATACAACATGAGGCTGAGACAGGCAAGTCGCTGCCTACAGATTACAAAGTAAAACTTTATATTTAAAAAATTAAAAAATAAAAGCCGCCTGTGTTGACATACACCTGTAGCCAGTAGCTTTTCACATTCTAGGAGATTGAGGCAGGAAGATCACAATTTGGCAACTCAAGAGACCTCTTCTTAAAATTTAAAAATATAAAAAGGGCTGACGATATAACAGCGCAAATGCCCTTGGTTCAATCCCCAGTACTGCCACGAAAACAAAATAAAAGAAAAAAAAAAAAAAAACAAAACTGTGAGACTGGAGCCCTAGGCTGTGTAATTTGTCTCCCACTGTCTGTATAACCTTACGCACGTTGCTAGACTACTGGTGCAAATGAGGGGTTCAGCAAACACTTAAAAAAACACTGCCTGGAGCTGGGGAGATAGCTCAGTGGAATAAGCACTTGCCTGGCAAATGCAAGGACCTGAGTTCAATCCCCGGTCCCGCAAAAAAATAAAATAAAATAAAAAACACCGCGTGTGAAGACGAGGCGCCGATCTCCAGGCTCCTTCGAGCCCGGTAAGTGGACACCCGTTACTACAGCCAATTCTGCAGACAACAAAGCTGAGGCACAAAAAAGCCAAACAACTCCCCGAAGGTGCCATTCGAGGAAGGGGCCGCGCTGTGACTACACAGCAGTCCCGCGGGCCACCGGGCCCACGACCTGAAGGCCCGCACCAAGCGGTGGCCCGCACGCACGCCGACACAGCCAGGCCGCATCACACTACCGGGACTGCCCGAGACCGTGGATTACGCCCACACCACAGCCCCAAGCAGCCCCTAGTGCCCTCCCCAAGATTGAGGGAGCCGCCATGCCGTTCCAACCTCACCTCCTCCTCCCTCCATCGCGAGATTTCCCCAAGAGCTGAAACACGGAAGTGGATTCTACCATCTCGGGGCCAGGGTGGGAGAATGAAAAAAGGTTTCAGAGTAAAGGAACTCCTAGTTGGGACTCAACGCTTTAAAAATCTCTCAGGAATTAAGCCTTAATAATGACTAAATTCTAGATACTCTTAGTTTGTGAGTACTGTCAGTTCCCCCGCTTCTTCAAGATCCCCCCCACAGTTTCTTGAAAGATGGAAGTTTCGAAAGTCCGTTAATTCCAGAAGGTCCCGTCGGGCGTTAAACTAGTCTCGGCCGAAAAATAAGTCTCACAGTGCCCGCCCTGCGCATGTGCACACTGCCGTTTCCGGCGACGAGAGGAAGGCGGGTTCTCAGTTCGGGAGTGGTCGCCGCCCGTGTGCGGGAAAGAAAGTCTTACGGCCAAACCATGACTTCCGTAGGGACCCTTGCCTTCGACGAGTACGGGCGCCCCTTCCTCATCATCAAGGACCAGGAACGCAAGACTCGTCTTATGGGCCTGGAGGCCCTCAAGGTAACGGCCGGGGATACGCTCGCTGTGGCATCAGCGGAGGCTGCCAAAGCTGGGGCTCTGCGCCTGCGCGAGCGCAGGGGCGGCTGGTGCAGCCACGTGCGGCGCGGAAAGGTCGAGAACTCTTTCCCGGGCAGCCCCGCTCCCCAAGCTCCGGGGGGACCGGCCGATCAGCCTCGGGTGGGGGGAACGTGGGGCTCGGAAGGGCCGCAGGCGCCTTTCGGAGCGTTCCGCCCGCGAGCATGAGCCTGTCCCGCGGCGGTGCAGCCCGGCCGGCTCCCCGCGCTGGCTTTTGGGTTTGCATTGGACGACCCAGCCGGGCTGGGTCCCCTGTCACTCCAGCATTGCAGGTCTCCAGGAGACGGAGGCAGATTTGCTTTGTCACTCAAAGGTTTGCAGAGCAGCTCTTGAGTTCTCTTGGGCTTGGCACATTGCTGAATGCGAGGTCTTAAAAAAAAGAAAATCCCTTGGAGAAGAAAGTAACTTGCAAACGTGGAAAGTGGGTCGGAATAACCGTAACCCAAGGCAGGGTGTGAGCGGAGGACCGGCGGAGGAAGGGATGCTCGTGGGAGTGGAGGGGGCCCTTCAGCATTGGAGAGCGCGTGGGGCGGAGAGAGGCGCCCTTAAAGGGAAAGGGTACATAGGTAAATAGATGGGGGAGAGGGGGGCAGGAAAACGCAAGGCAATTTATCGAGCAGAAGAGAAAGGGGTTCTGCCAGTTTTGAGGTGCCCATGTTCCCTGAGTACCAGCTGTTTTTCAGCTCTCCTACTTACTTGGTTTAGCTATGGCATTGAACGTAAACCGAGCCTGGCTTCCCAGTGAAAGCAACTCCTCTGTAGCGGGAGGCTTGACCGTAGTGAGCAGGTTACACACTGCTCAACCGTTCTCTCCTTTCTAGAAGAAAGCTTTTGTTTGAGGGTTAGGTTTTGCTTTTTTGGTCTTTTTGAGACAAGATTTCATTATGTATTTCTAGCTGGCCTTGAATTTACTTTGTATTTCCTTGTAGTACATATTCAATTCTGTTTTTTACCAAAGGGGACTTTTATAAACCGGACCTAGTGGCACACACCAGGATTCCCAGCTCTGGGGAGGCCGAGACAGGAGGATCACTGAGTCCAAACTGTGTAGTGGAACCCTGTACCAAGTAAATAAAGATCTCTAAAAAACAATAACATAATTCTGCAAATTTAAAAGTATAATGAAAGCTAAAGTTATTTAGCATTAACCTTTTTGTGCCAATCTCTTGGATTATTGCATGTGATCCTCACAGTCTTGAGATATTGGTACTGTTACACAGAATTGGAAACTTGGGGCTGGAGTAAGCACAAAATTAACCAAAGTGGAGTAGATTCTAAATGACAGGACATGTGGTGCACCTTGGAGCCTGAGACAGGAGCGTGTTGGTGGGTTCAAGGCCACGCTGCACAACATAGTGAGACCCTGTCTCAAAAAAAATATCAAAAAGTAAGTGAATTAGTAACGGGGCGGTGATTGACGCCCACTTCTGTCAGGCCAAAGTCAGTGTCTAGAGAAGGATTGGTGATACTGGCACCTGTGGCCAGGACCTTCTGCACTGCAGTGGCCTGTCCTGTGTAGGGTGGTCAGCAGGGTTTCCTTGCACTCTCCGGAGCCACCAAGTGCCAGTAGCAACCATCCGTCTCTCAGCTTTGACAGCCGAGAGAATGTATCCACATAGGCAGATGTCTTCTGGAGACAATTGCCCCTCCACTTTTCTCTAATTAGTGTACTACAAAAATTCTACCACACAGGGCTGGTGAGGCCACCACAGGGACCGCCGCTCAGTCCCAAGCACCACATGCTGCGCTGCCCCTCACCCCCCAGGGAAGGCTGAGCCAGCCATAACACAAATAAATGAGGTTTAAGAAAATAAAATAAACTTTAAAAAAAAAATTTCTGCCAAACAAGGTAACTTTCAGACATAATTTGAAGGACAACAGGGCCAGTACTTTCATAGACCAAGTGAACTATGTGTCTTTTGAGTATGACAGTGGGTAGCTAGGGAAGACTGCTGAACACATGCATTGGAACTGCTGTAAAAGCTGGTCAGGCTTTTGATAGGGAGAGGATTTCTGTGCATTGGTACCCTGGGGACCAGAAGACAAATTTGGTGTCAGGCATGGGCCATCCCATCAGAAAGAAGCTGTCTCGGGGTGAGGAGTCACTTGAGGGGACGCTGGAGCTCATGGACGCCAGCCAGTGTGAGGCGTAGGAATCGCGCATGCGTTTGGAGTTGACTGTAAGCATTTCTCTGTCCGGATGGGGCAGTGAGGGCCTTGCCTTAAGAGAACTATTACCCACTGGCAGCCTGAAGCCCAGCTGTTTACCACCAGATGGAGGGGAAACGAGTGCTCTGGGGCAGCCTGGCTCGGTGCTAACAAGAGAGGGCTCCGTGAGCCCACTGCAGCACACATGCCACGGGATGCCATGTGCTCGCCGCACTGCCCCAGAATACGGAAATCAGGGTCTAGGGCTGATCTGCTGGAACATTGGCATTCAAGTGGTAGAAATCATGGTACTCCAAGTGGGTGCTCATCACTTCTGGCCCCAGCCTCAGAGAGCTTAAAGCTGGCTTAAATATGTGAACAATCGAGGGCACCAGTAGCAGTGTTCTAATCTGTAATTGCTGAATGTGTCACACTGAAGTTCTAAACTTCATTGTTTTTTTTTCCCCTAGAAACAGTTTTTCCTTTAGCATTTAGAGTCTTAAAGGTAATAGGACTATGTTGAGATTCTTTTCAGTTGTGTGGTGCTTCACCTTAATTTGCCTTAAAATTCAGGCAGCAATTGGCTAAGGAAGGAGTACTGTTCTAAAAGTATGTAACCTGATGGGCCGGCGAGATGGCTCAGTGGCCTAAAACGCCTGCTTAAGCAAGCTTAGGCAACTGCAGGGACCACAGTTCAAACCCTGGAAGCACATGCTGCGCCAGCCCCACCCCCAGGACAGGCTGAGCCAGCCATAATAATTAAAAAAAAGTATACAATCTGAAACAGCACACAAAATTCCTGATCAGTAAAATACGCAGCACTGAATACTTAACACATAATGCCCTGGATCGTGGTGCTTGATATTGAGATTGTCCTCTGGAAACAATTGGAATTTAGACCTACAACTGAGTTTAGTAACTAGAAGTAGTCATAAGAAATAGCAGATACCTTAATTATAATTATTCTAATATTCCTGACGTCACCCCTTGATTTGTAGTTGTATGTAATTGGACCTTCAGACAGGTTTAAGATTTTAAGGATGAGAGAATAGCTAAGAACAGCCGTCTGCCTGGTTGTGTGCCCTACAGAATATTCCCAGCCACTGAGTGAAACTTTCCGTCTTTGGAAACTGATGGGCAGAAGTGGCTTCTGTACGTGAGCTCGGTAGTGGTGCATGACCGTATTTCCACAGTCGACCCTACAGTTGGGAGACCTGTGGGTGTGGGATGTCTGTGTTCCCAGCTGTGAAGTGGGTTCGCGGGAGATTTGTCTGGCTGAAGCATTAAATGGAAACACAAATGTTTGCTTGGTTCTGTTTCTTTTCCATCAGAGTTGCTTACTAGAGCTAATACAAACAGAACAAGAACCAAACCGATTTCCCCATAAGGTCAGTGTTGAGCCTAACCGTTAAATTGATTCAGTTCTCATCCAGTTTGGTTGGTGACCAGACTCATGGAAAGAAATAAGCTCGTGAATCAAGGTACCACAGTAGTTCAGTGTTGCTACATTTAGATCTAGACCTCTCTGTAGTCTGGTAAATGCAGAAATTTCCAAAGGATAACAACTTTAGTAAGTGATGTTTGTAATCATCGGCTGTGTGCTTCTAACTACTTAGAATTATACGTAACTGAATGTTTGCTTCTTTGTTTCATTTAGTCTCATATAATGGCAGCAAAGGCAGTCGCAAATACAATGAGAACATCACTTGGACCAAATGGTGAGTCTAACAATCCTGGGGGTGGGGGTGTTAATGGAAGTTTCAAGTCAGAGCAGTCAGTAAAACCTCTTAAGAAAAGGAGAGGAGAGGAGGGGAGGGAAGGGGAGGAGGAAGCGGGGAGGGCAGGAGAGGGCCGTGGTGATGGCCCAGCGACATAAGCGCCTGCTTGGCAAGAGCAAGGTCCTGAGTTTGACCCATGTCACCAAAATAAAGAGAGTGGAGAATGGCGACATCCTACTACCTGCCCTAATAGAGCCAGAATGTAAGTGTGTATGGATTTAGAGATGAGACTTCTCCACTCCATTTTCCAAGTCATCAGTGGTGTATCTTTGGAGATCATTCCTAAATTTCATAATTTTTCCCCCTTCCACTTCTCTGGTTCCATTTAGGTGACTTACAGTGTTTTACTTTAGATTAACCAATCTAAAACAGTCTTTATGTAGATACTCTTATGTATGTTGAATTGCGTGCCTAATAAATTGCATGTAAAAGTACAGAAATGGTTGCTGGTGCGTGGCTCTCCCCTCTGATCTCACACACCAAGTCCTGCTCTGCTCTGCTTCTAGGCTTGGACAAGATGATGGTAGACAAGGACGGCGATGTGACTGTGACCAACGACGGGGCCACCATTTTAAGCATGATGGATGTTGACCATCAGATTGCCAAGCTGATGGTTGAGCTGTCCAAGTCCCAGGATGATGAAATAGGAGATGGGACCACAGGCGTGGTTGGTAAGGAAAGACAGAGTGTCCTTTCCCACTTAGCAAGTGTTGTTAAGACCAGACACTGCTGACCTGGCTGCTAAGAGTGTCTGTTGTGAACAAATGATGAGAAACGATTGGAGGAGTCCAAAGTGAAGAAGGTGCTCCAGATGGGCGGCCCAGCGAGGGAGCCAGCGGGGCTGAGCAGGGAAAGGGACGGCCCACTCTAACGGCTTCGTGCTTGGTGTGGGCCGGCGGGGACCTGAAGCTATGAAGTGCAGGCGTCCAGCCTTCTGGCTTGCATGGGCTGCAGTAAGTAAAGAGAGACTGTCTCGGGCGACATAAGAAGTATATAACACGGCTCGTCAGGTAGCGAAACTTCATTTTTTTTTATATTACTTATTATAACACCTTAAAAGGCGGATCTCAACCTCGAACACACTTGCATATGAAGGATGTTTTGAACAGTGAGGGATTTGATTTGTGGTCCTGTGTCACATGATTTTGTCAGTGGTCAGTTGCCAAGTGTGGCAGTTAGATTGTGACTGTGTAGAAGAATGTCTTAGTTCTGCACCCAGCGCTAAATGCAACGGTGACATGTCCGGGTTTCACACCTAATTCTTGAAAAGGGCTGAACTGAAAGAGCTTGGGAGCCTGTGTAGACCAATGTTGAAGTAGGAGTCATGGTGCCGTTGCAGTCTTTCTCCTAAGGGTTTGGACTGCGTGATAAAAGTTGGGGGCGGCTAGAACAGTCAGCACCTTAGGGTTAGCTTTCCTGCAGCCAATTCGAATCCACTTGTTCAGTATTTGTTGGTGCCGCTGTGTGTCCAGCACTGTCCAGCACTGAGTGTGCAGAGCAGCAGGTGTAGAACCATCAACAGACTCATCTGTGGCACCCTAATACAGGCAAGGAAAAACGGCCGATGGGTAAAGAAATAATAACAAGTCTGTGAGTCCTGCTTATACCACAGTGTCACTCACTAGATGTCCCAGGCCCGGGAAGTGTACTGGCTGCCTTCCCCTTGTGTGAATGTTCTCTTTACCTTATGTTTGTTAGCTACTGAGAGTTGAACGTTTATCTGTAAGGAGAAACCTGGTTGGCCTCTGCTTGAGCTGAGACAAGGGGCTTCTCTGCAGACCTTGATAGTCTGGCTCCTGTGCTCCTATACAGCTGACTTCTGGGACTTCTTCCTTCAGGACCGTAACCAGTCGTGTTACTCAGACTGTACTAGGGCTGTGACTTCACACTGATTGCCATCTTGTTTGCAGTCCTGGCTGGCGCTTTGCTGGAAGAAGCCGAGCAGTTGCTTGACCGGGGCATTCACCCCATCAGAATCGCCGACGGCTACGAGCAGGCTGCCCGCATTGCCATCGAGCACCTGGACAAGATCAGCGCCAGTGTCTTTGTGGACACGAAGGAAACCGAGCCCCTCATTCAGACGGCAAAAACCACGCTGGGCTCCAAAGTGTGCGTGTCGCGTTGCTGGAGTATTGTAGTTGAGCGTTAGCAGGAGAGCAGTTGATCTGCTGTTCCTAGGGGCAGCGCTATCCCTGGTGGGTGGACGCCCGTGCTCAGACCAACTGATGGTGGCCAGGTGCATCTGCTGTAGAGCGGAGCGCGCACGACGGGCTGTTTTTCCTAGATTCCAAGTGCTAGGCGTCACCTTGTAGTTGCTTTGTGTTCTGTTGAGCAGCGGAAGTGTTTCACAGCTTTCAAAAAGAAACAACATCCTCCATGTGTAGCTGACGTACATTGGAGGGCTTTTTGTTTTGCTGTTGGGGTGGAGGTAAGGCAGGGTTTCACTGTGTAGTCTAGGCTGGCCTTGAATTTAGTGTTGGGGCCAAGCTGACCTTGAACTTGATAGTCTTCCTGCCTCGACTTCCCAGTACTCCTCTTTCAGTAGTGGAGTCTTAGAAAAGCCCTTGAAGAGTGCTGGCTGTGCTGCACGGGTCTTCACATACGTCTAGATTGGAAAGATACAGTGAATTTCAGTC
The DNA here is from genome assembly GCA_004027915.1 of Capromys pilorides. Classification (NCBI taxonomy): domain Eukaryota; kingdom Metazoa; phylum Chordata; class Mammalia; order Rodentia; family Capromyidae; genus Capromys; species Capromys pilorides. Next base: position 11,286 of record PVKN010028798.1, read on the forward strand.
AGCGTAAAGTAAAATGGCGGGCTCTGCCCCTTGCAGTAGGTTGAGATTCCTGCCTACAGTGGAAGGTGCAGCTGATGGTGGCTTTCCTGTCTAGAGCATGGCATGCCCTGGCTGTGGTACTGTGAGTCGCACCGTGCAGCAGGGTGTGTGCTGGTTGCAGTAATGGTGCAAAGCTCTGGTTGTCCCTCAGGGTTAACAGCTGCCACCGACAAATGGCGGAGATCGCTGTGAATGCGGTCCTCACTGTGGCTGACATGGAGCGAAGAGATGTGGACTTCGAGCTCATCAAAGTGGAAGGCAAAGTGGGTGGGAGGCTGGAGGACACCAAGCTGATCAAGGGTGTGATCGTGGATAAGGATTTCAGTCACCCGCAGATGCCCAAGGTGAGGCCTTGCCCTCGCAGCACCGCCGTTTGCACTCGGCCCGCAGATTTAACACACGCGTCTCTCCATAGAAAGTGGAAAACGCCAGGATCGCCATTCTCACGTGTCCATTTGAACCACCTAAGCCAAAGACAAAGCACAAGCTGGATGTGACCTCGGTGGAAGACTACAAAGCCCTTCAGAAGTACGAGAAGGAGAAGTTCCAAGAGATGATCCAGCAGGTGAGTTACGCTTGGGGAATGGAAGCTCCCAGAGAGGGGTGGGAGCGGCCAGGAGGTGAGCTGTACTAACCTGCACTCGTGTCTTCCTGCCACAAATGGCAGGGCAGTCTGCTCAATTTTAAATCGTAAAAATTAGAAATAACGTATACAATGAAATGACACAGTAAAGGCTAAAGAAGTCTTAATTTTTTCTTCAAGTGGTCACGCATTAATGGTGTCTAAAACCTTCACAGTGGCTCCGTAATCACATCTCACTGCAGGGCAGCCATGACCTGAGTTGATTGTCCCATCAAGTGGCTTATACCGCTTGTTAGGGGGTCTTTGATCACAGCAGTGCAACAACAGGCAGGTGGAGTCAGCATCCCGGATGGCATGTGGGGATCCGTTGATCTTACTGCGACTGGTTCAAGCCTGGCTAGACACGTCGGTAGGAATGAGAAAGGTTAGAAGATGAAAAGCTGGGCCAGGTGGTCGCCAGTCCGCCTGGTGGGCAAGACTAACTCAACGCACATGAAACCAATCTTTTATACTTTTGCAGAGTTTGTATCACATGACACAAGGCTACCCAGCGACCAGTAGCTGGCCTGAACCAGACAGGATGTTTTTCTCAGCTCTGGGGTGGCTCCCTGTGACTCCCAACATATCTCCCTATTTTGTATTGTTTTGTCAAAGATGGATGTTCCATTGCAATTGGAGAAGCTGAATTTGGGAAAGTCTTTAAAGGGCATTTTTATATTTGATGTCAGTCCAATGATCGTAGGTACTTGAATTCAATGTAACCAACCCTATATAGTCCAGCAGTCCACAATAGTAGTATGTTTTTAGCATAGCTGGTAACTGTCAATTGTAGCTCACTTGAGCCTTTTACAGTTTAGCATATTAGTATGACATTACTTTTATACCTCATGGCTGTATTTTTCTGCTGGATGGTTAAGACCAAGTTAAAGCAAGACCTGTATGAGTATAATTTTGTTATCTGACAAGGTCAGCCCAATCTCAGGATTTATCTTGGGACCATGTACAGCACCTCGTAGATCTTCTGTCAATGTCAACCATCTGGATGAGTCACGACCATTGCTTGACCAATTTGCTCTCTCTGAGAGCCTGAGAGATTCTCTCTCTAGGTGACTCTCCTTAGGCACACTATACATTGTCAATCACTTTCCTCTATGGCTCCATGATCTTCTTGTCACAACAGACGTTCTCTTATGTCCTGAGTCTTTACTGACCTTGAGGGGCTAGGGCCAAAATATTGGTCATCCTT
>PVKN010028799.1:0-13152 GCA_004027915.1 Capromys pilorides
TGGGGGGAGGGTAACCAGGAAACAAACTTAGGACTACCCTACGCTTGTCAGGCGAGCGCTGTGCCGATGAATATATCCCTAGCCTACACAGTCACTCTTGAAAAGCAAGGTAGCTAGCTAGGCAAATGACTGTGTATACGACGCTCACGCTGTCAAAAGCTAGTCTCCACGCATGAATGCCAAAGCTTCTCTCTCTCCCATTCACAATCACTCTCGGCCAACTCCACTGGTCTGTATTCCTTTCAAACCCCAGTCCTAAGGACAACAGTTTCAGGCGCACTCGCAGCCCCACCACAGATGGTAGCCTGACTCCCGCGCGTAGGTCCCACATCCAAGCACAGACTGCGGCGTCAGCGTCCCTCGCCGCGGCCCGAGCTACTGTCCTCACCGGAACCCGGTCTGGGTATTTTTTTCGGATCTTCTCGCCCTCAGAGCGGCGCTTCTCGAACGGATGCTCCTCTTTGTACACGAACTTCATCCTCCCGGGAACCGGGCTGGACCGAGCTAGGCTGAGGGAACCCGGGGAGGGGGGGTCGGGACAGGGGGCGGTGGCGAAGGCAGAGACGCGCGGGCGGACTCAGCGGAGCGATCTACGAATTTGCGCCACTTCCCTATTCACCAACCCCGCCCCCGACAGTGCCCGTCGGCCCCGCCTGCGAAGATACGCCAGGAGCCCCGCAGCTAACGCCGCCGTTGTAGCACCACCCACTGGCCGACCGCCCCACGCTATTAGCGTAATTGCTTTGGAATCAACTTGTGAGCTGCGCAGGCGACGTAGCAGAAGTGGTTGGCTTTTGTTATCGGTGAATATAACTGAAAATAACTGAAAACCCTTTGCCGACCTCCTCCTCCCCAAGAAGGTGGAGATGAAAAGGGGTAGATGATAATCATGACTTGGTTCTCCAGAAGTTCTTTTAGGAAATAACGTAGAAAGGCTGAAACAATTGCAGGCCATTCACGAAACGTATTGCTACGCTGAAGGCGGCCGTTGACACCAAAACAAAATAGTTCCCAAGTGGCAGAGATGAACTCAAAATAGAAGCGAAGAAAATAGATGTTTATAGATACATAGAGAACGCCCAGAACCCAAGGATAAGCGGACCAATAGGGTGTGGAAATAAGGTCCTATATGAACTAGATCATCGCGGAAGAACACAACGAAGATTTGTAGTCGTGAATCATATGATCTCTAAGAAGGGCGGGGCATCACGTGGCGAGCGTAAGGAAGTAGAGCCGGTCCTACAAGGCGGGGCCACGGCGAGAACAGGAGACGTCAGCACCGCCCCGCCCCGCCCCGCCCCGCGAGGCTGGGATGTCCGCCACCTGGGGGCAGAGCCCTTTACAGTCCACGTCAAGTCCACATCAGGTCCTAGATGAAGCCCAGCCTTTCTCCAGCTATAGGCCTTGTGGCTTCCAGATTTCTCTCATTCTGCATCCTACTGCTCTGATCCTGTCCTCCAGTAATGTCTTCCCCAATGAAACATCTGGTGTCAGCCGTTCACTTCTCCACATCCCTAATCAACCCCACTTTCTTCAACAGCAATATTTCCCTCTGGACAGGGTCAATTGTGGTTTAATTTTTGTTTTTGGTGCTGAAGACCCAACCCAGGGCTTTCAGCTTGCTAGACAACAGTTCTACCGCTGAGCAAAATTCCCAGTACCTCGACTGTGAACAATTCCCCTCCCTTTATTTCCCAATACCCAAGAGAAGGACCTAGGGCAGCTTTGGTTTCAAAGTTATAATGCATGGTTTAAAAGAGAGGAAAGGAAAAATAATAATAATAAAAGAGCTGCTTACAGGCCTGAGGGAATCTAAGGAAAGAAAAACAGGGAAAGTAAGGGAAGAAGTTTGGGGACGATCCAGTGGCCCAAAATCCCAATCTCCCACCCACAGCCCAGCCCTTAGAGCAGGAGTGAAGAATTTAGATCAGTTTTTTACGAGTTTTTAAAAAATCAAATCACAACAAAGCTGACTTGGCTTCTCTTTGAGCCTCCTGGGTCACTGTATGTGTCTCTCACTCCGGCCAGTCCTGCCTCCACCAAACAGTTTCTGCTGTCCACGGCCTCCGCCTGTCTCAGTCTGGGGTTTCCATGGAGTGTGAACACGAAGTTAGTGAGGCTGCTTCACAGTCTGGCCCATGTGTCCATCCAGACTCCCAAGTGGAGTGTAGGGCTCCCAGGGCAGAGAAGGTTTGGAGGGGCAGACCCTGCCCAGGCAGTCCTCACATTGGACAGGGCATCAGCCAGCATCCCAAGGGTTCACCTTCCCTTTCCCCCCCACCCCGACTCAGGTGGAGGGGGAGCAGCTGTCACCAGAGCCTATGTTGGTGAAGGTTTCGGCTCAGCACGGAACGAACATCAGCGGTGAACCTGGGATGACAATAACGTGCATTGGTGGAGTACCTTATAGTTGACATGTTCACAGCACTAACACACAGCAGGCCTCACTGGAGATGTGGGGTAGCATTTATCACCACTTTCATATGATGAAGTAAGTTCAGTGTGTCCAAAACCCACTGGCTAAAAATGATGGAGTACAACCTGGTCCAAACTCTCAAGGCCTCAAGGGAAGAGAGGTCAGTAAGTTAAACAGGACAAACATTTTTATTCTCTTGGGATCCTCCCACAACACCTTTCCTCAGAAATCTAAGAGCCTAATTCCCTTACCTGAGGGCATCCAGCATTGGGAGTAGGTTGAGAAGGGCTGTGTCACTGGGGTCACTGAACCAGGATTTGATGGGGATGGCATTGTCTAAGGTGGTAAAAATACATATAAGAAGAAACAAAGGATTCAAGAGCACCTGGGAGTTTCACATGATATTGCTTTACTTAAAAATCTTTTCCTTCCAGGGCCAGCGAGATGGTTCAGTGGTCTAAAGCGCCTGCGTAGGAAGGCTCAGGCAACTGCAGAGACTGCGGTTCGATCCCCGGCACCCGGCACCACATGCTGCGCCAGCGCCACCACCAGGGCAGGCTGAGCCAGCCACAAAATGAATAAATAAACAAACAAACACAACAAGCAAACAAATAAATAAAATTTAAAAAAAAAAAAAATCTTTTCCTTCCAAGCTAAGCACGGTGGTGCATGCCAATAATCCCAGCACTGAGGAAGCTGAGGCAGGACTCTGAGTTTAAGGCCAGCCAACCTGGACCACACAGTGAGTTGAAGACTAGCCTGAATTACATTATGATACCCTGTCTTAAGATACTAAAAATAAAAACTTTTATTCTATTTCCAACACCCTAAACAACTTCCTGATTTAGTTTCACAAGACTATATATAACCAAATATTAATTATCAAATCTCATACTAGTTTGAAGTGTCCCATCAAACTTATTGCTATTGTGCCTCGATTAATATTCTATATTTAATATAGGATGTCTCATTTAGGAAATGGAAGATGGGTGTGTATCTCATTTGAAACAGAAACACAACTTGTGCTTGGGCCTAAAGTACACCAGCTCTCAAGAACCAAGGCCCAGGGGCCGGTGAGATGGTTCAGTGGTCTAAAGCGCCTGCTTAGGAAAGCTCAGGCAACTGCAGGGACTGCGGTTCGATCCCCGGCACCACATGCTGCGCCAGCCCCACCACCAGGGCAGGCTGAGCCAGCCACAAAATAAGTAAATAAACAAACAAACAAACACAACAAGCAAACAAATAAATAAATAAAATTAAATAAAAAAAAAAAAAAAAAAAGAACCAAGGCCCATATCTCCTGCCTCCTACTTCCCTATATTCAACATATGTTCTCAGGGATCTGGGGATAGGGCTCAATAGGTAGAAAATTTGCCTAGCATGCATGAGGCCCTGGGTTCCATACTAATCATCACCAAAAAACCCTCCACAGACCCGTAACCTGGTCCTGTCAGACTCACCACCTTTCCTCATACCTGGGTGGCTCCTGTATGCCCCTGGGGAGTTATCCAGGATCACAATGCTGGAGAGGTCACTGTGGACCACAGAGAGGTCCTTGATGTAACTGCCCAATTCCAAAGTGCAGTGCTGGAAGGCAGGGGATTATGCAGCACACCTCCTTTATGCCTTCTCACACCCCCACCAAGTCAGTTACCTCAAATCCAGAAACTTCCCTGGTGGTCTGCCTCCCAAGCTTCACTCTACATCTGGATTCTAGCCCCTTACCTGTCTGTAGTATCTTCTCTTGAGAATGCTTCTGCTATTATCCAATTTATCTGCTACTGCAGAGCCATAAATCTCCATGCTTGCTGTAAAGACCACCAGCTCATACCATTGGCTCACCTGAAATAGATTGGGAAGTCAAGAGTTATTAGATGAACTGATCATTCTTTTTTTTTTTTTTTTAATGAGCAGAACATATTTATTGAAGGAAAGAAAGCTCTTGTCTGTGAGAGGGACAGGAGGGGCGATCCGAGTGGGTGGTCCCCTGATCATTCATTTAACACAGAGTTCTCTTTTGGCCTAGTCTTTCAGGCCTTCTAGTGACATCAAACATCTCTAGGCACACAAAATTCTGTACCCCCTCCCAAACTTTCAACCTCAAGGTACAACCTACACCCTTCAACCTATACCCTTAAGGTATAGAAATGAAAACACAAAAAACCAAATGCCTGTGGAAAAATAGAATTACATCAGTACCACAAATGAATTCTGTCTATTCAAAGTCATTCCCCTGTATTCCTACAGCCTCCCCCTCTCCAAAACTACTCCACCCACTCCTCTCAGCCCTTCTTCTAAATCCCTTGAATTCCCAGAGCTTCCTTTAGCATTTATACTCTCACCACTTCTAAGAAGAAATCCACATGTGGCCTCTTGTGTACAAAAAACCGGACAGGATGTTTGTCTATCACCACCTATAGAGGAACAGGGAAGAACCAGAGTAAGTCCTGGGTACCAGGGCACAGGCCAGGAGAATACCCTAACTCCCAAGGGCTCCTGCTATCCTTCAGACTGACAATGATGCCAGAGCTTGAAAACTAGAAGCTCTAAGACATTCAAGGGGAACCCAAAACTGGACACAATAACAGATGTAACCATCTCATCACTCCCCACCCCCACAAACCTTAAGGATGAAATCAGGAGGCGTTCCAGGACGCACAGTAGGCCTCAGGACCCCATCATGGTGGGAGTGAATAAGTGTCTCATCCAGATCCAGCACTAGGATCTTCCTTTTCACCTGAGCTGAACCACAATGGGAAGGAATAATATGAACTGACCTCCAGAAAAAGCCAGAATCCTACACTTCAAAGTCAAGGGGTCTTCCCAGGCAGCATACTTACCTAGTCGGTTCCGAGACACAGGAGATAAGGGGAGAATATCATACCGAACAGTTTGATATTGAATTACCTAAAGATACCAAGAAAGAAAATTAGAACACTTGACAAGAAAATCTTCCCCAATAACAGTAGCAGGTAACAAATACTGAACATTTACTATATGCTGTACACTGCACGATTTAAGATTTTTCATTTAATCCCCTAGACAATCACAATAGGACTGGTGAAAAAAAATCAGTGATTGAGCAATTGCCTAGCATATATGAAGTCTTGGGCTTCAATTCCCAGAACCATTAAAATAAATCATAAAGCAACCCTAATAATAATACCAGGAACAATAACAATACTATGATTATTCTTGTTTTACAGATACAGAAACCACAGTTTGATGACTTCAAATATCCTGAGTCCATACAACTAGACTCATCTTTTTTTTTTTTTTTCCTGCACTTAGGACAGGGTCTAAAGGGCTTACAGGGTCTCATTATACAGACCGGACTCGTAGTGATTCTGCTGTTTTCAGCCTCCCAAGTGACAGGATTACAGGCGCGCACCACCTCACACCCAGTCTCAATCCCTGTCTCAGTGCGCCCTGCAGGTGAGGCCAGCACATAGGTTTATCTTATTTATTCATCTCCCTAATTAGAATGAGAGGAGAGCCTGAGTTTTGTCTCAGTACTTCATAAGAGCCTGAATTTTGTGTCAGTACTGGTTTTCCCAGTGCCTATGACATTATAGCAAGGGTGATCAGTTAATATTAGTAGAATCAATTACGAAGTATAGCCAGGATTATTCCCTTGTAGACTGATGCTAGAACCTGCCCTTGGAACCATGACATTATCTTGCTAAGCTGAATAAAGAAATACATGGGTGCCCACCTTCATCCCTAGAATTCTTTGTGGAAACTCCCATAAGCTCTCTTTTGGAAATCAAAAGCCTCACAGTCTTAGTAGAAAGGAAACAGGAATCAGAGAGGAGATCCTTGGATCAGTAAGGGAGAATAGAGAATGAGGGAATCCAGAGGTTGCCAGGTCATTTAAGTTCTTCTGGCTGAGGGCCACTAGTCCTATTTTAACCAGCCACCTGTCCACTGGTGTCTCTGCTAGCCAAGTCACAAGTTGCAAAGGACTTCAGCCCTCTGAACAGCCTCCTTATCCTGGTACCCAGGACAAGGTAGGAGAACACCCCCAAGTCCTAAGGTGACAGGACACAGAGGAAGTCAAAGTGAAATAAGGGCTATGAGAGGTAAAGGGCCAACGATATCACCACCTCAGCCTTCTAGTTTTGCTTTACCAAGTATCCTCTAAAGGTTCTTTCTTTCCTTTTTTTTTTTTGGTCTTTCTAAGACAGAGTCTCGCTGTACAATTCAGGCTGGACTTGAGCTCACTTTTGTAGCTCAGGCTGGTCTCAAACTCGACCAATCCTCCTGCCTCAGCCTCCCAAGTGTTGCTGGGATTATAGGCATGCGCCACTACACCCGTCTTAAAGGTTATTTCTTAATACTCAAGATCTCTCCACACAAAGCCAGGCTCATGGTCTTTTATTCTAAGTTACAAACACTCTTCGCTCTTTGCCTAGGTTCCAAACAATATTAGACACTGGTTCCCCCTTCGCAAAGCACTTTCTCCCCCTCAGTCCAAGGCATCTCGCCTTCTGTTCTCCCTGGCCCATGATGGGGGTTGCAACGAGGACTGAAACAGCTCGGGTGTCCTGCCCTGCTATCTCGGGTTGCATATGCTGGGCATGTAGGGAATGCTCCAAGCATCTGCCAGAAAGGGGGAGGAAACCACACTGGAAGGGAAGACAGGACAAAAGGCTGTGGGGTCATTGCTGCCAAAGGAGAGCAACTCTGGAAGTCACCCATCTTCTAATAGATGGACTGGAACACTACTCTCTACATTCAGAAAGCTGATGTACTAAAAGAGAAGGGGGATTCTCACAACAAGGTCAGACACAAAAGAAAGCAATCAACACAAAGTAAAGGCCAAAAGCTTGCATCATACTCAGCTCAGTCTCTCTGACCCAAAATTCTTGGCTCCTAGTTTTCCTATCTCAGGGAAATAGCTCTGCCCACAACCACCACCACCCAGAACAATTCTCATCCTAATCTAGGAAGTTACAGGAACAGACTGGTAGAGAAGACAATTAACACAAAGCCGGGCCATTCCCCCAAACCAATCAAGTCAACCACTACTACCACCTAGGTCTTTCTGGGTATTTTCTTGACCTACACTGCCCATACTTAGTTTTATTCTTTCAGTTTATACTGAAATATCCCAAAGAGTATCGACTGCTATAACCCAGTTCACTCAACTGTTCTGTCTTTGCAGAGGATTCACTCCACTGGTAATGATAAGAAAACAAAAATACATTCATAGCCCAGCGTGGTGACACACACCTATAATCCCAGCACCTGGGAGGCTGAGGCAGGAGGATCGGTGTGAGTTTGAGACCAGCCTAGGCTACAAAGTGAGCTCAAGGCCAGCCTGAACTGCACAGCAAGACCCTGTCAAAAAAAAAAAAAAAAAAAAAAAAAAAAAAAAAAAAAAAAAAAAAAAAAAAAAAGTACATTCATTAAGTTACTATATACGTTAGCAGAATGACCCTGACCTTGGATAAAAGCTCCACGAGGGGAACCCAGAGGTGCTTGGCTACACCCAAAAGTCTCCACTTCCCAAGGTATACTTTCACAATGCTAGATTCCCCTGGAGAAACCAGGGCCCCTTCAGATGCAAAGCTCTGCAACTGCTTGGCCTCATCTTCTAACAGGGATACTTTAACATGCTCCTTCCCACAACTACAGATGCTCACCACAAAAAGCATTTTAGTCTTAGGGTTTCAAAATATCCATACATCCACACACTTACGATATGAAATAAGTTTCGAAGACCTTTTTTGAGGAGTTCCATGGAGGCTTTCCCAAGTTCCCACCCATGTTTATCACATATGCCCTCCTACTCACCCCCAACCTTGACACAGAAGTCTGTGCCTCCAAGATTAAGCACACCCAAAGGTTCCAAAAGTAGGGTCTTTCACGAGCCTTCATCAACAGATCTGGCTGCCAGCAAACAGGTGTTCCCCGCCTCTCGGTTTCTTTAGCAACAACTCCAGCTTTCTTAATAATGCCCCACCCACCATGCTAGCCCCCAAAAGTTGCCAAATTCTGTCCCATCTAGGCCACTTATCCCCCTCCCCCGATCTTATTTCTCTTACATGGATTTTCCTCCTCTCTATCCCACGCTCTGCTCAGGGTACTCTAATTCTGTAGGAGAAAAGACCTCCACCAGGACTCCTTTCCTAGGCCTGAAGGCCGATACTTTTCAAAACGGGGGAGCACCGCGGACAGAGGTCTCCACTACCGCCAGTGCCCACCCAGGCTCACCGTGCGGATCTGCCTCCGCAAAAGGTAAATGAAGAAGCTCCACAGCTTGGCGGCGAAGGCCACGAACGTACGCAGCCCCAGCAGACACTGTGTCCGCATCATCCCGATGACCCCGGCACCGCCGGCCCCGGGGCCCCCGCGGCCCAGCTCCGCCAGCCCCCCGGGGGCAGCCCCCCGCCTCCGGGAGGGGGAACGGGGGCCCCGAGCAGCAGGAGAGTGTGCAGAGAAGGGCACGGAGCGGGCGGCTCAGAAAGCCACCACTAGCGAGGGGAAAGCCCAGCGCAACGGGGAGCTGGGGGACAGGCGTGGGCAGCCGTCGGGGGCCGACATGGACGGGGAGTGGCACCGACGGTTTCGCGAAGGTTGCAGGCCGAGACAGGTCGGGATAGGACGGGGTCCTCGGAGACCAGGAGGGAAGGGGATGGAGAATTGGGGGAGGGGGTAATGGGGGAGGGGGTAGGGAGACGGGAGGGGGAGGGGAAGGGGAAGCAGAGAGTGGCCTGCTGCGCAGGCGCGCTAGGGGGCTGCCCGCGGGAAAGGGGCGGGCGGGGGCAGCGGCGCGCGAAGGGCCGCAGCGGCGGAGAATAAGCTGGCTGAGTGAAGGAGTAGGGGAGGGGGAGGGGGAGCCGAAGGGCGGGGAGCACTGTGCCGGAGTGGCCTCCCCCTCCCCGAGGTCAGAGGTCCCTTAGCCGCTGGGGACTAGGGCAGCAGCCTCCGCCGCTGGATTTCCTACTCTGACAGGCGCCATTTTACCACCCAGAGGGCTCCCTCCTCCTCTCTTCCCCCTCCCTTTCCCCTCTGACACTACTTCCGCTGGTGACGTGTATTCGCTTCACCCGGACTAAGGTTCCCTCGGCTGGGTCTTTTGGGGGTAGGGATAAGGAAAGCCTAGAGCGCCCGAACAAGGCTTCAGTATCGCGCATGCGTGAAACGTAGTAGCGGGGCGGGGCCTGGAGCGAAGACGGGAGGAGTGGGCGGGGACGTGACGTCAGTTGACCTAAGGTTCTGACTGCCACAGAGGTAGGGCTCGTGCGACGCTCCCTAGCGCCACAACAACAGCCCCAACGGTTATTTGCGGCTCCTGTCACGCTGAAACGTGGACTGTTGTCGTCCCTACGTCTGTTTTCCAAGAATCTTGAGATGTTCTTCCGTATGGCCCCCTCTAGAAATACTAGACATAAAATCACCTTTCGTTCCAGACTTTGCCCACTCTTAATGGTGGGAAGAATCGTGAAGACCCCGCCCCCTTCGGTGGAGCAGGCGGTTGTGTGACGTCATCAGAGGGCGTCTGAGTGAGTTGGGACTGCAGTCAGAGATGCTGGAGTCGCTGTTGGCTTTTGGCGGGTTGGTTCTGCTTCAGGGTAAGGGTCTTAAGTCAGAGGGACCGACCACGGGTAGAAGCCGTGACGGTTTCGTAAAGGCGGAAACCTGAGGGCTTTGATTTTCCCCAGATTCCATAGAATGGGAGGGGCGCAACTTCTTGAAGGCACTCATCAAGAAGTCTGCGCTATCGTAAGTATCTGGCTGAGCCTCCTGCCCGTCTTCCTCTGGGAATGGAGTCTGTGTCCTACGCTTCAGATTTACCCTTTGTTTCTGCCTAAGTGGAAAGCAAATTCACGTCCTGGGCTGTGAAGTCAGCGAGGAAGAGTTTCGAGAAGGTTTTGACTCCAATATTAACAGCCGGTGAGTAAAAATAGGGTGATACTTAGATGCAGGCCCTTTACTGCTATTGGACTTCATTTACAGCAATAAGCACTGAATCTAGTGTGTAGTAGCAACTATTTATTCGTTGAATGAATACATCTGAACTTGACATCTCTCAGGGCCGGGGAGATAGCTCAGTAGAATAAGCGCTTGCCTGGCAAGCGCAGGGTCCTGACTTCAATCCCTGATACAGGAAAAAAAAAAAAAATCTCTCTATATGTAGTTCAGGGTGGCCTTGGACTCACTGTAGCCCAGAGTGGCCTCGAACTTGCAGCTATCCTGCTGAGGTTACGCGCCTGCACTGCTCAACTTATAGATATGGATCTTTAAAAGATAATGAAAGTAAGAGAAATGATGCACAATGGTGACAGTTTGGGCAATACAAAATAGAGATTGTAGTATTTAAGAGTAACAGTAAAAGGTAGATAGTACAGTTTAGCATGAAAGGTCATACTAGAGGGTAAGAATAAATATGCTCTGCCTTTGGCATTATCAACAATCTGGCAGTGCTTAAATCAGTCATGGATTCTAGATTTGGCTCAACACTGCAAGTTACTGAGGGACTTGTCTTAGAGTCGGAAAAACAGCGTGTGCAATATTAGGAGGGTATAAGTAATAACTGCTAATGGAAGGTAAAAAAAAGCCTCCTGAGGTACTCAAGGTCATAAAGGTAAAGAGACATTTGGTTGTAAAGTCTTACAGAATATGAAATGGAATGAAGGTGTTATCCCAAAGGTAATGAAGAATTATTTGAAAATTTGAGAGAACTGGTAACACCATTCCTGTTAGAAATACTGATCCATTCAGTGACCACAGTGTGGAGGGATGGACTGGAACGTGTAGCATGGAACCAGGAAGATCAAGTAGGAAGGCTATTGCAATAATCCATGTTCATGAAAGAGATATATGCATATTGGGCACCAGTTATAAATCAGATGTGCTGGGTCTTGGAGAGATAGCATTGATGAGACAGGTGTTCCCTTAGTGAGTCTTACAGAATAATGATACGAGGGACAGAGCCCTAATTTAAGGCAGTGATCATACAGATGAATTTAGGACAAATGTTAAATTAGGTGATCTTGGATGAGTAGTAATGTCAAACGTACAACTTAAGGGGCTGGGGAGATAGCTCCGTGGCACAAGTGCCTGCCTGGCAAGTGCAAGGTCGTGAGTTTGAACCCCAGTCCCACAAAAAAAAAAAAAAAACTTAATCTATTGGACAGTAAAGCCTGTGCTTTCAGATATCTCAGTATTAGATTTTGTGAATTTTTAGGATGCTAGGGAAAATTGAAAAAACAGCCACAACGATGAAGTCTGAAGTAGGAGAAAGTGTAATAATATGTCTCTTATTTTCTCTTTGCAGAGTAGTTTACTATGATTTCTTCAAAGATCCTCTCAATTGGTCAAAAAATGGAGAACCTTTTCCTGGGGGAGCCCTGGAAACCTTAAGAGCCATGTGCAGGACAGCAGATCCCAGGCCTCTCACCATTGCTCTTGACTCACTCAGCTGGCTGTTGCTTCATTTTCCCTGTAACACAGTCTGCCAGACCCTGCATGCTCTGCACTGTCATCAGGATTCCTGTTGTGGTGAGACCTTTGCTTTCCTTCATGTGTCTTCTTGCCAAAGAGTGGCTCATTTTTCCTTTCTACCTTAAGAAGCATCAAAGATCTCTCATAAGACCTTTTCTATTTGTCTTTTTGAGATAGAATTTCACTGTGCAGTTCAGGCTGGCCTTGAACTCACTGTGTAGTCCAAGCTGGCTTTGAACTCACAGTGATCCTCCTCCAGCCTCCCAAGTACTGGGATTACAGGTATGGACTACCACACCTGGCCTCATCAGACCTTATTCCAACATTTCAACCTTTTTTATTCATTTTCTACACCCATTAAACAAGTGGTAAATACATATAATCTATCAGGTATAATTCTAGATAACAGAAAAATAAATGCTAATTTTGTTGTGTACTTGCTTTCCAGGAGTTTAGTGTCATAAAGGACACGGACAAGTGAAATAGTCTGATAAGACCTGTAATGAGACAGGGACTTGTACAGAGTGCCTTAAGGAAAGAACCACCTTAAAGAACAACATATCAGTCAGGTTTATCCAGAGAGGGACAGTGGGATTAGTCCTGAAGTGCACTGTAAGTTTTAGAGTCAGCTGTATCAAGTTTTGTATGAAATCATTTGATCTCAGGATGCTTCAAGTTTCCCTACAAAAAAGTGGTAAGGAATGAAAATACAGCATTGGACACCGGGATATAGCTCAGTGGCATAAATGCCTCCCTGGTAAGCACAAAGTTTCAAGTTCAATCCCCAGTACCAAAAAAATACATATATATAGCATTGGAATGAACCATTTGAAGTTCTCTTATGTTTTGATCTAAAAACACTGACACATGCCGGGAGTGGTAGCACATGCCTGTAATCCCAGCACTTGGGAGGCTGAGGCAGGAGGATTGGTGTGAGTTTGAGACCAACCTAGGCTATAAAAGTGAGCTCAAGGCCAGCCTGAACTGCATAGCGAGACCTTGTCTCAAAAAGACAAAAAAAAAAGTATACTGCTAAAAATGAAGCCTGACCTTTAGCAAAGTGTTGTGTTAAAGTGTTTGGTGCGGGCCGGCGAGATGGTTCAGTGGTCTAAAGCGCCTGCTTAGGAAAGCTCAGGCAACTGCAGGGACTGCGGTTCGATCCCCGGCACCACATGCTGCGCCAGCCCCCACCACCAGGGCAGGCTGAGCCAGCCACAAAATAAATAAAATAAAGAAACAAACAAACACAACAAGCAAACAAATAAATAAAATTTAAAAAAAAA
>PVKN010028800.1:0-13148 GCA_004027915.1 Capromys pilorides
ACGCTGTCCAGGAAGAGGTGGGAAGTATATCCACTCTCGTATCAGAAGAGAAGCCTCTGTATTGAAATATGAATCCTTCTTCGTTATCAGCGTGGGTCCTCATTGTACCATGAGTGCCTCAGCATTGGATACCCACAAATGGGCTAGCGCTGGAGAGCACTTAACTTTGTCACACCCAGTCACTCTTGGCTATAATAATAATGCCACACTTTATTCTTGTTATTTTTTATTTACCTGGTTTCTTCTACCATCATCCCAGAGTCATCAACAGTTCTCTTTCTCCTCAGCGCTTAGCTCCAAGTCCCACATGGAGAGCTGCCCTAAATAACGCTGTCCTAAGAACAAATGACAACCCCCCCATTACAGAGCAAAAGGACACACACTTCCCTGTTGCACCTTTGAGATGAACCTTTCTTCAGCTTTGCATGTATTTAACAGCTGCAAGGTACATCATTATTTAACCTGCAGTGGTTCTTTCCTCTGACGTTGCTTCTGTGAACAATACTTCAGTATATTTCTGAGCTTCATCCTAGCAGGCTTTCCAAGTAAAACTAAAATTAGTAAGGAGTGTTGGAAATGCTGCCAGTGAGCATATGAGAGGAAGGCTCACTCACGCAGTTAGTTTGGGGCCATCAGAACATGATTTTCCAGGCCTCCTGGGTGAACAGGAAGTCATCCGTGACATCCACATTTGCCAGGTGTCTTCGTTGAGCCAGGTTCTCCACTGGGTCCTTTCATTTAGTTCTCCTGCTATAAGGTGCAGTGTCTTCAGTATGAGTGTTTTGCAAGTAGGAAATTATAGCACTGTGAGGTTAAATATTATCCGAAATGACAAAGCAGTAAGCAGCACTTGGAACTCACATAGGTTTGTATGCTTTCTGTTTCCACCTCCCTGCTTTTGTCCCCAGAATGAGTATAGGAGCCGCCCTCCTGCCAGGTGATCTGGGGACGGTGAGCCTGGCTCGCTGCTGCTCTGTGTTCTTTGTTCCTTCTCTGTTGTTCCTGTCCTGCCTTTTTGCTTCATGACTGGATTCATATTATTGCTTGTGTTTGCTTCTTAAATGTTTGAATGATGGAGGCATGGTTGGTCAGTTCTTGGATTCTGAGCTTTGACAGCTACCAGCCTTGCTTGAAGTCTCTCGCTTCTTGATATCGCTCATTTGGCTTGACACTAAAGCTGGAAAAGGCTCGTGATGCTGGTCTGAATCTTTTTCCGTATGCAAATTGTAATGGCACAGATGACTTTATTCAGCACGATAGAGTTCTTAACTACTCATTTTTATTACTGCCTATCCACTATGTCAGGCTGTAAAATGGAATATTTTAATTTATAGGAATGATTCAGATCTTGAAAAAAAAAAACCGAAAATACTTAAAAGTACAAACTCTACCACGAGGCTGTGCATTTCCTGAATACAGGGCCTGTATTCAGAGCTCTCCATGAATAATGAAGATTTACTATTAAACTTTGGACATTCACTATGGCTTTTTTTCTTTTGACAGAAGTAGTTGCTAAATGATGTTTAACTTTTTGAACCTTGTACGCTTGCTAAGTAGTGCGTTGGATGGTACTTTAAGTAATTGCAGTAAGAATGTGATGTTTTACTAGCCTATAATTCTAGCATTCTGGAAGGCTGAGGCAGGAAAATTGCAAGTTCATGCACAACCTGGACAACTTAGTAAGACCATAAATAAAAAATCAAAGGGCTGGCGATGCATAGGCCCTGGATTCAATCCCTAGTACCTCCCACCTCCCCTACACACACACACACACAAAAAGTATTCTGTAGGGTATTTTTGTATTTAAAATAGAATGGCCATGTAAAATATATGAGTAATATTATAATGCAAAATATTAGAATCAACACTAGGATAGGTACCAGTAGACACAACTCAAGCTATTCCCTTTTCATAGAGATTTTATTTTTTTTTTTTCATAGGGATTTTAGAGCCAACAAAATTACTTTGGGCAAGTCTTTCTTGACTTTTTGATGAGTGAAAGTATTGGTCCACAGTGCCCAGATCCTTTTTAGTTCTTTGAGCTTGGTCCCTTAAAGCAAGCCCATGCAATTTGATACAAAAAATAAAATTGCATATTATTAAAAACATTGATAAAACATTAAAAATACCAGGTATTGTTAGTGTCATTTGTGGTGAGTGACATTGCATAAATGCTACACCTTAATTTTTATTGTACATTTTAAACTAATTTTCAGATGATATTTGGGCTGAAATGCATAGAAGTATAGGTATTAGAACTCTGTGAGGTTGAACGTGCTAAAATGATGAGCAAACATGATTTAAAGCCCAGATCGGAGAACATGTATGCTTATTTATAGCTTTTCACAGTGACTCGGGGTTCAAGCTCAGAGTAGTACTGGCCAAGTCACACCTGGAACATAATACCATTCAGTTTTTCTGAAACCATTATGTGGGGAGGTGTGAGTTTTATCATTTTTCACCTATACCAGTTAGAGTCATGGGACGTCAGATAAAGTGCTTTGCATCATCACTGCTTGTCTGAGAAGGGCTGGTGCACGAGGCAGGAGTGTGTGTGGCTGCCAGGCGTAAAGTCATGTCTGGATATTTCTTTGCAGATGATTCAGTCCCTCAAGGCGTTGATTGAGAATTCAGATGCTGTGTATGAGAAGATCGTGCATTGTCAGAAGGCAGGTAAGTGAAGGCTTCTTTTCTTTAATCATTAATAGCATCACTTTGCCTCTAAAGTATGTCATCTTTTTCATGCTTTTATTGAAATGTCAGATACAATTATTTTTCCATGGTTAAAGAAAATATTAGTTCATTGAGGATTAAAAAAAAATGCCCCTGGAGGCAGCTTTCAAAATACATCAGCACTGGAGCACTGGTCTGGGCCGTGGGCTGGGACACACTAGGTGTTGAAACTTCCCAGGTTTGTAATGTGCAGCCAACCCTGGTGCCGTCTGTGCTGCAGATCTCTGCTGGTCAGCGTGACTCCTGACAGTCACCTGAGGTTCCAGTACACAGTAGGCTGATGAGGTGGAATGGTTTCTTAGGACGGTGTGCACCAACTATGATGTTTAATGCACTGGCATTTTCAAGTGCTATGAAAGTACTAATTTAATATACAAATATTGTATTATATTATGAGATACAGCTATGTGAACAACTAATAGGGTTATATTTCAACCTATTGCAAGTTGAATCTTGAATCAAAATGTATTGTTTAAAAAATGTATTCAATCCACCTAGCCAACTGAGCACCGTATACAGCAGCGCCGCGCTGCGGAGTTGGGGCGTTGACCCTCCTGGCCACGCAGCTGCCTGGGAGCTTTGGCTGTGGCAGTCTTGGGCAAGAGTGCAGAACTTGCGAGCCTGAAAAACGATTGAAATTCAAAGTTTGAACCATGACTTCTGAATGTGTACCATTTTTGCGCCATCATGAATTCAGAAGTTTACAAGTTGAGCCATCCTAAATTGAGAACTATCTGTGGTTAATTTTAGCAGAAGTAGGATTTAAAAATCCAGAATCATATATTGTAATAAAATATATACAATGGAAGACTTTCAGTTTGAATTTGACTATTGGTTTGGAAAATTCTGATGTGGAGGATATTTTTACGTCTTAAATAAGGATAAATGTGTTTGTTTTCCAGGGGTTTTTTGGCCACTTGTCTTGAAAGACTATATTACTAGGCATATATATATATATATATATATATGCACATGCACACATATATATATATCTTATTTCAGAAATGAGCTAGCTTAAACCAGATTTAAGACAAAGATATGTGACCATTTTCCTTTTCATATGTATCAAAAGAATGATCATATTAGTGATTAATGAATGCACTCCAAAATCTTCATCCTGAGGGCCAGCCAGATGACTCATCAGACTAAAGTGCTTGCTTAGACAGATACAGGGACCCAGGTTCAACTCCCACTGTGTAGTGCTGGCCCCATCCCCGGGGCATGCTGAGATGGCACTTGAGACTGAGCATGGTGACTCACACCTGTAATCCCAGTGCCTGGGAGGCTGAAAACAGGAGGATCACTATGAGTCCAAGCTATGTAATGAGACCCTGTAGATTCTGTACTAAATATGTAAAATTAAAAAAAAAAAATCTTCATCTTGTTTTGTGTGTGTATGAGAAAAATACTGTTAGCAAGATCATGTTTCTACTTCTAGTGCTTGCCAAGCTAATTTTCCCCCAACTCACAGCTAAAACAAGTTTTTTAAAACACCGTTTTTGTCATGTCCCTACCCTACAGAAAATTACCTAGTGGCTCATGAGGATATCTGGTATCAAATCTGAGTTCCTAACTTCACATATGAGATTGTCAGCCTACTGGCCTGCCAGTTGCCAATATTATTTAAAGTTCATTAATTATAGCATCTGTTTATTCATTAAGTAGATGTGTTTTGAATTTTTTTTGGATAAAGTATGTGGTAGCTCTTGAATACCAAAATAAGAAAAAGTAATAAGTCTGGGATTTGCCTTACAGAACCTTCAAATGAACAGGGCATACAAAAATAAATGCAATCTGTTAAGAATTCACTGTGTATTACTTCAGATCTCAGCCTGGTTTCTCAGGCAGTGGGAAGAACTCTGAGTTTTGAGCATAACAGGAGGGCACTGAACTTTAAAGCAGTGGACATAATATGGTAACTATGTACAGAGAGTTTTAAAAGTCAGAACCTGATCAGTGGTAGGAGGCATTGGCAATAGTTGAGGATGGTGTTTATAGGAACAGCGAGGAAGGAAAGCAAGTATTAGGACCATTCCCTTCCCCTTTGGGCTACCCTCTACCCTTCCTATTGCCTGTGTGTCATCACATTTTCATAAGTCTTCTCTGTGGTGAGACTCCCTTCTTTGACCTCCCTGCTAGCCTGTAGCACTCTTCCCCTTTTTCAAACTGTCTGTCCCCCAGGAGACCTTTCATGATTCAGCATCTGTTCTTAAGCATTTTGTTCAAACCTGTACATCATTCATTTGCTGTAGTCGATGGAGCTTCTTTAGTTATTGCATATTGTATTAATGTGTTCCATCTTTTAAAGAGAAAAAAATAGAACAGAATTTCAAAAAGACTAGGAGAGTTACATTAATATGGTGTCATCAGAGTAGCTGTTCAGAGTATAAAATACACAGGCAAGGTGTCTTGTCCAAACAGTATTAGTATGAACGTTTCTTTTCAATGAGCTAAGAGAAATGAGCTGTAAAACTGTCTTGGCTATCTTGTGTATAAATATATTCTTTTCTTTTCCCTTTCAACTATTCAAAAGAAT
This sequence comes from Capromys pilorides, assembly GCA_004027915.1. Lineage (NCBI taxonomy): Eukaryota > Metazoa > Chordata > Mammalia > Rodentia > Capromyidae > Capromys > Capromys pilorides. The sequence goes on from PVKN010028800.1 coordinate 5,270, forward strand.
GGTAACTTCTACAGCACCAAGATTGTATATTATTTTCTATGTCTTACCTATGAACATCTGTTCCAACATTCTCTGCAGAATAGCAGCTCAAATACTGTTATTTCTTAAATATACATATAAGAATTTTGGACTTTGTGGCATTCAAAATAACGGTTTATCAGAAAACTATGAATTCAGTAATTTGGGTAACTATTCTTTGTAAATTCATTGCTTTATGGAATTAGATAATTTTTGTTAAAATTGCTTTATGTTATTCTATTTGACTTTGGTAAGGAATATGTAGCCTTTACTTAAAATCTGAGAAGTCTGAGAAGTCGTCCATTAAGGTGTTTCCAGGGTATGTGGAATGGTTCCAGGTGCCCTGCACCTAAGTACCTGGGGAAACTTATCCTGTGGCTGCAGTGTCTGGGGAGGCCTGCACAGCTCTTCTGTTGCCTCAGGTACTTATTTCAGCTCCTTTGGTCTTTTTCTTATTTTCACTGTTATTATAAGGCTGTGCAGTCATCAGTCACAGGAAGAACCACACTGTGTGCAGAAGGTGTTTACAAAATTTTACCTTGGATACGTGATTATAAATATTCTGCCTGCAGAATTTTAATCTTCCAAAGGAAAATATAGGTCCCCAAAATACTGCCCAAGAAAAAGGATTATTTTAGAAGTATTTCTAACTTTTAAAAAACAAATTTATAATCTTATTAGACGAAACAAAATTTAAACGATTAGTGGACCTAGGAGTCAGTAGTCCATCTCTAAACATGTCAGAAGCACTTCCAGTTGGGACAGCTTTGTACTCTTGGCTGTGTTAGTTTTTAAGGAAGGGAAATGGGAATGCTATTGTTAAAGAGAGCTCATTGGGGTGAGAGGTAGATGCTGGCCAGTGAGGACTTTCAACCAGCCAGGGCCAGTGGCGGAGGCTGAGGAGGGAAGGGACCAGGAGAGCAATGGGACAACTCAATGAGGGGCAGTTAAAGAGCAGTGAGTGGGAAAGGGAAGGACTTCTCTTCTGGGAGAGTAAAGAAATGTGAGAAATTCTTAGGAGAATTTCTTAGGAGCTTTGGCTGGGCTGAAGAGATTTTAAGACGGGACAAACATGGGGACATTTGTTTAGAATCAGGTCAGCTGCGCTAGTCAAAGTGACCTGTTAAAATTTTGAGTCATGCAGGGACCATGTGGCTTAGAGTCCAAGCCACCGATGTTGTTACTGGTTTCGGATGCTGGAGTCTGGTTTCTAGATTTTTTTTTTTTCTATCCTAAACAAAGAATTGGTCAAGATAAGGGTACATGGTAGTGACTGGGTTTTACATTTATTAAAGGTAAGAAAAGAAATTTGCTTTGTAGAGTGGGTTTGGGCCAAGAAAAAGTAGGAGCATTCTGCAGTGTGAGGGTGGACTACCATGAAGAGTAAGTAGCAAAGAGTTGATTGTCTTCTCTCCTTTTCATGTGCCCCATTCCTCAGGCTAATGTCAGTCTAGGATGCCCTATGCAAAGCCTGTTGCAGTTCTAAAGAGAAACACCTGTGCAGGTTTTGGAACTGCTCTGTGTACCTACCCAGGGTTTTTGTAATTAATAGGTCATACCTCCTTCCCTAGTGAGTCTGCCGGACCCTCCTAGGATTTTATGATTCACAGTTCTGCCTGCTTTCCAGTTACTCTTAGCCACAGGCTAGCCTCTTGCCTCACTCCCTGTGACTGAGAAAGCTATAAATAACAGAGCTATCCAAGAATGAGCCTGTGTAAGTTAACATGGCTAGGTAAACACACCCCACACCTTCTCCTGTATGATCGGTAAGTGGTAAGAAACACATGTCAGAGACCTGAACAGAAAGCTGTAGAGGAGTAAACAGTGCAAAAGCTCATTTTGTGAAAATTTGTAATCCTTGAGAATTTCTCACATTCTGTCAGGAAAAAAAAAAATTTTTCCCACTTTTTAGTAATCTCTCTTTAAGGGTCCCAAACAATATCATCTCTTAGAATTACACTTGTTGTTTTTTCTCATCACTGAATTGATCTGCTTTCTAAAGGAGAGGAAGATAGTCTAGAAAGAAATTCAGACTATACTGTAGTGAGTTGGGTGTTCTTAATCTGGTAACTGTAAGTTTTCTGGAGAATAACAAGAAATCAATAACATATTTCCCGAAAATGAACACATACATTGAATTTTCTCTTCCATCTAAAGCCTCATTAAATGACAGGAGTTTTTTAAAGGCACAAATCCATAAGGACAAAGAATGGGAGCAAACAAACCTTGGACACTGCAGAACAGCTGAGCAAGTGATAATTGACTGAGGAAGTGATAATTGGCTCAGTTGCTGATCCGAGAAGGCTGGCAGTGGTGATGTCCAGGGAGTGAGTGGCAATCTGATGTGCACTGCAGGGCACCAGCCCAGCATGGTGATGCCAGCCGCCTCCTGAAACTGGGACACATCAGACATAAAAGAGAACTTCTATCAGAAAGCTGGATTAGGAGGAGCAGTTAGACCTGTGTCCCGACAATGGGAAGTTAAAAAGAGCAAAATTTTCATCTTTCATAAGGGAGGTTTAATAGGCAGCGCTTGGGAAAAAAGTCTTGACAATCTGAGCATGTTATACTTAGAAACACAGATACACATACCTAAAAAGGGAAACAAAATCAGTTCAGGGGTTTCAAAATTTGGCTGCATGTGGAAAGAAGGAACTGACAATTATTTGTCTCTTTAAACTAGGTATTGGTGTAAGTCTGATCAAAATAAAACCTAAGTTTCAAGGATAAAGAAGGAAGGAATTGAAGGACAGAAGCTGCTCTAGGAACTAAAGGTGCTGCTGGAGGCGGCACTGTGCCCAAGACTTGAGGACACGTGTGCAGAGGGAGGCTGGTGCTGGCTGCCCTGGTTCATGGGCGCATCCAGCACAGCTGCTGTCATTACCAGTGGCAGCTGTGAGCTCTCCTTGCATGGGCATGTGTTCTGCACATTCATAGTGACTGTGACCAGAAAGGGTCACGTGCTAAATGAAAGAGAGCCCAGCCCACTCCAAGCCTCTGTAAATACAAGCTTCTTTCTAAAACTCTTAGTGATTCTCCAGCATAGCCATTATGAACAAAGTGCAGCGTAAAGTAATTTTCCAAATAATGAAAGGTGTAATTTCCTTCACTGAAATCAGCCTTATGGAAATTTTTCAATAACAGGTCCTATCCCTGCTTTCTTGTTTTATTTTTTAATTTTTAATAAGAAATAACAGTGTAACAGTTTCAAAACATTCCCAATAATTGGTACAATGCATATTGTTGTCCTCATAGTAGTTATTAAGAGCACAGGATGCAGATGTGATAATTTTCCTAATCATTCTTGATACAAAAATTTCTCATTGAACTAAGCAAAAGTATTTGTCTACATACTCCAATATTCCTTAATTGTAGTGGGTTATTGGCAGAACTGGCAATGTTGGAAACTGTTGATTTAAGCCTTTACAGCTCAGCATACTAATCTAGCTTTACTTTTTATGCCTCGTATTTAAACTTTTCTGCTGGGTGGTTAAGGGCAAGTTAAAGCAAGATCTGCATAACAAAACATGTAACTTTTGTATCTCTCAAAGTCAATCAGATCCCCTCAGGATTTACCTCGAAACCATGTACAGTGCTTTGTAGGTCTGTTGTCAGTGTCAGCTGTGTGGATGAGTCATGGTCATTGCTTGACCAGTTTGCTCTCTTTCTTGAATTTGATTAGCCAGAAATTATTTGAACATTTGTGGTGTTGGTGACTTAAGTAAGGATCGTCCTGAAATGCATCTGTGATGAGGCCGCAGTTGCATGCAGTGATTCCCCCAGCAGCAGCCTTTGAGCATGGAAGTCCCTTGCTGTGCCCTCGGTGACCTGCTTGCTGTGCCTGTTCAGATCGATTCCCAGCGTTCAGAGTTTGTCCATCTCCTTTTATTCGACTCTCGCTTCCTTCTGTTCCATTAGTGCTACGTTGCTGCTGTGGCCGCCTCTTCTCATCTGCTGAGCCTCTGCCATCCCCTGTGACCACCCTTGATGGATTTGGCTTCCCTAAAGGCAGATGATTATGTTTGGCCAGCCCTACCTGATCTGGATTTGCTCAGCTAATGTACTTCCTTATGAATGCCTTGGTGCCCAGAGTGCTCTGAGGAGCTGAGGTGATGAGATGACTGACCCATCAACATCATCCTTTGGTCCCCTCGCGTCATTACCTAGCTCACTGCAGTCAACAGAAAATCACCTGTAAAATTCGCTCTGGAAGCATTTTGCTAGTACGGTGTTCAGAAAGATTTGCAAATGGAGACTAGGAAGCCTTTTAACTTTGATTTTTCATTTATGTCGGTGTTTCTCAGCCCTGTTTTACAGAAGTAAAAGCTGCCTCTCTGGGAAGCCTGAGACCTGTGACCTCATGCCCTCTGGATGTTGTCTTGAGTGTGACTTTAAGCTAGTCGCTTGAGCTGTCTGCCTCATTTTTCTCCTTCTGGGCAGCATATGATTCCTTAATGGTTTCAAAGTGCAGGGACCTATGGTTGATGGCATAAGTAGTTATTTTTGAATGGCTTTCTTATGGTTACTTTCAAAAACTATAAAGAGGTTACTGCCCTCAGTGTCTCAGGTTATAGAATTTACAGCCTATCAATTTGAGAGTTTTAAAAAAAATTATGTATTTATTAAAGAATCTACACTGCTCAGACTCATAGTGATCTTCCTGTGTCAGCCTCCCCAGCATTGGGATTTTAGGTGTGCACCATCACACCTGGTTTTGGGGCCAGCACAGCATGCTGGGAGTTCCAAGACCAGCATGGCACATGGTACCAGGGATCAAACTCAGGTCCTTGTACTTGCCAGGGGCACTTATTAGACCGTTGAGCTAATTCCCTAGCCCTTAAAATGAGTTTTAAGGCCCGGCCAGATAGCTCAGCAAATTAAAGTGCCTGCTTAGGCAGGTGCAGTGACCAGGGTTCGATCCCTGACTTGCCGTGCTGGCCCTGCTCCAAGGGTCCTCTGAGACGGCGATTGAGACTGGGTGTGTTGGCACAAGCACTGTAATCCCAGGGCTTGGGAGGCTGAAAACAGAAGGATCTCTACAAATCCGATCTACCTAGTGAGACCCTATAGACCCTGTACTAAATTAAAAAAAAATTCAACTTGAGTTTTGAAGGGAAAGATAACCCCTGACTTTGAAGGTAAGGAGTGATGGTCCCTTAACACTGCGACCCCACATCAGAATCCCTAGGAAACCCAATCGGTGTCCTCATATCCACAATCAGTGTCCTCAGTGAGCTCACATTCCTCTTAAAGGCTGAGTGTGGATTCGCCATCTCCTCCACCCATGTATTAATTAACGAAAGCATGGGAAGCCAAGAGGCCAGGTCATCAGTGGCTCATCCTTTCTCCCCTGCCCACCTTGATCCCTACTCAGCATGACCTTCCTTTGCTGATAAGAGACCCTTAAGAAATGATCCCAAAGGTTGCAGCTCATTTGGGGCAGACTCACCAGACCCTGTACTGTATGCTAAGACACCCACCACCACCCATTAATTTTCACGCTCGCATAGTACTCTTCCTCAGTGTGGTCAGTTTCCTAGAGACAGAAATGTCTTTGCATTACTTCCAAACACTGACTTTTTCAGGGTGGGACTCAAGAATTTGTGTTGTAGGGAGCATGTTCAAGTTTTGAGAGCCTCTCTCTTGAGGATAGAAGAGCAGTCCCCTTCCAGTTGCAAGCTTCCACTGGATGCTTCTTTTCTCTGCCTTCCCAGGAACATGGACTGTTCAGACTCAAGTCACTCACACTGGCAGTGTGTGACAGCCACATTTTCTTTCTAGAATAGTGAACTTTCTAACAGCTTTTACAGGTGAAATTTAAACTGTGCCCCCCAGTGAAGAGGGAAGGGATGTTATGGGCATGCCTGCCCTGTGTGTTCTGTGATGAGATCCCAAAATCATGCTGTCCTGTCACATCTTCCTTCCTTTAAAAGCCCACAGTCTCTGAATTGTCTCTTTGCCTACTGTAGCAAAGAACCACAATGCACGTGAAGTCCACTGACAGATCCTTTCTTCTAACAGGCGTCTAACTGTGTATTTCCATATCTGCAATGAATCTAAGGCCATAAGTACCTAAAATAAAGAAAGCTAGTCCAAATGATCTCTAAGACCTTTTTGGGTCTTAAGGGCTATCACTTGCCTATGCTATAAGTACATAATGAATCATAAAAGGGAGGATATGAGGTTAGGTGGCGTAAAAATGCATTCTAAGAATAATATAGTAGTATTTACAGATAGATAACTTCTTATAACAAGAAATTTAAGGCAGCTGCAAGTTGCATGAATTCATCCTGAATCACTGTACGGTAAGTACTTGACTTAGGGAAACTTGAGTTGCAAGCTTTCACAAACATGAACAGGCCTCACGTAACAAACATTCACAGATGTGAACGAATCACAGACTAGCTCGTGAGTCTGCGGGACCTTGGCACAGTTATGCTGTGGCGGTGGCTCACTGCACAGTGCGGCAATACAGTGGTGCAGAGCTCAGCCAGAGCCCAGCACATCTGGAAGCGGAGAAACAGCAGCGATGTGGGGCACTGCTCGGAGGTGCAAAGCATGTGCATGGTGTATGTGTCCAAGGAATAGGAGACACGCTTTGTGGCACTTACAAATGAATTCAACTTCCGAACTCCCAGAGTGGAACTCATTCATAGCTTACTGTACTGTTCACTAGAGAGCAATAATGTATTGTAGGAGCCCTTCCTGGTTCTTGTCTCGGTCCAAGAAGTCTAGACTTATAATCCTAAAAACCCATTATTGGAATTCCACCAAGTTAATGCCAATCTACCACTCCCAGCACAACCCACAGTGATAACAAAGACACTAAGGCATATACATATATATATATATATATATATATATATATATATATATATGTAATTAATGGGGAGCCAAGGGGCCCTAGGTCCAGCCATGAAAGTGGCTTCTGGAACAAAGAGGGCAACCCAGGGCTGCACTCGGGCTTTATTCATTGGAGAAAGGGGAGTGGCTTGTGATAAGGAATTTTGGGAAGGACAGCACTGAAGGGAATTCTGGGAAGAAGATGAGCACTGTGAGCTGGGCTAGGTAGGAGGCCTGCATTCACCTCCGCCATATTCAGAGATATACAAAGGAAGTAATTTGCATTATGCTATCGAAATAGTATCTAATATTTTGGGGGTCTGGTGCTTCAGCTCTGACATGTAATCTTTCAAGCCCCAGGAAGTCATAGCCTCTGTCTCGAGGCTCGATCCCAGCTGACACCGTGGAGCATTGGCTCTTCGTCCTCTTACCAGGGAAACACGCATGCCATCTTCAAAAATTACCACCAGCACCTCGGCTAGACCAATAAGGCCAATTGAAAGGATAATGAGATTTTGGGGATCTGGTGATTCAGCTCCGATGTGTAATCTTTCAAGCCCCAGAAAGTCATAACCTCTATCTCAAGGCTCGATCCCCGCTGACACCGTGGAGCATTGGCTCTTCGTCCTGTTACCAGAAACAACGTGTGTCCTCTTCAGAAATTACCACCAGCGCCTCAGCTAGACCAATACACACTGCTTAAGGCCAGTTGAAAGGATAATGAGAAGTCCTAGCCAGCTCTGTACATTTCAATACGAGGGAATAGGGTCAGGCTCAGTCAAAATGGAGACAGTTGCTCTTCTTTCAAGGAGAGCTGCTCAGACAGTTCTCCACAACATAGTAACATAATACAAGGAAAACACAGTCATGCATTTGCACATGTGCTCCATGATAAGGTGTTACATTAATTGACCATTGAAGACTATAAAGAAAAGATAAAAGGTCTCTGCTGTCCCCGAGTTAGGAAACACCACCAAGCACCTGGTGTAGCTAACAGGTGTGAGTGAAGCGAGCAGGA